>BQNB010098667.1:0-21365 GCA_026074375.1 Tanacetum coccineum
CCAGCTGTGTGTCATAAGTGAACAAATCATCACTGATTTTGAGTAGCCCAAGTTGTTCGAACTCTTCCTTAATCACCTTTGTCATTGTTACTGAAAATGACCATAAAATCATCAGTAGAAAAAGGCATATATAGAAATATAAGCTCGAAGTTCGAATACGAAAAACTTCTTTCAGCTACTGTATCAGATGATCGATACGCCGTATTCAATGAATTTGAATACGTTGTATCAGTCTGCTGAATGAATACGATGTATTGGATAAGAAAGTTAGATACGCCATATCCAAATAAGGTGAATATGCCGTATCAGGTTATCGACCAAAACAGTGTATAGAAATAATTAAACAAACAAAATAAACACACAAACAAAACAAACGAAACAAACGAAACAAACGAAACAAGCAATCAATAATAAACAAATATACAGAATTTTACAAATTTTACACTAATCTAATTTACACTAATTAATCTAAATTAAACTAATCCTAAGGGTTAAGTTAATCTAATGTTAAAAACCAAAATATTAAATAAAAATAAAGATTTACAGTTTCACTCCCCGACCAAAAACTTGATGTGTCGTTGTGCGTAGGTATTTTATGTATCAAGCTTTACTATTTATTTTATGCCGACTATACCTAAAAACAACACTCTAACGGGCAGTGTACCCGGTCAGATGTAGCTTCGTTGGTAAGTAGGGTGTCGATCACTAAGAGCGAGAGCGTTAATTCCTAAGTCTACTAGTATTTTAGTTATCTATGTTAGTTCTAATCTATGTTAATCCTAAGTCTAAGGTTTAAGGGGGGTTTCAGTCTGAGAGACTGGCACGAGTTTGGGTATCTAACCTAAGGTTTTGATGACAATTAACACACACAAGTGATTTAACAAAAGATAAAGAAGCGATCAAGCCTAATGTAAGGGAAACGTATTAACCATGTTTAATCAAATATAATGCTGGTTTTAGTTTATAAGTGCAATGATTGTCCTGTTTCATTGTTGATATATCATTCCTAGACTTAGGCGGTACTTCTTCCTAAGACCTAGACTTGGCAATCCTGTCACAATTAACCAAATCCGCATAAACCTCTTCGCGGTTGCTTATAATCTATCTTAGGAGACAATAATGGTGATCTTATCGAATCCTAGCTCATCGAGACTTTACTAACTTACTGCTTAACGACTCTTTATATACTAGTAGTCCACTGTCTGAGTCTTTACTAAAGGAATCAGTATGTTATTTGTTGATCCCATGTCACGCAATCTTCGTACCAATGAGGGAAACTGATCCCATGGAAAGCTTGGCAAGAATGTACCTGAAAGAGGTAGTCACGAGGCATGTAATACCTGTCTTAATCATTTGTGATCGCGACCTTAGGTTCGCATCAAATTTCTGGAGGTCACTTCAGAAGGCCTTGGGTATGAATTTGGATATGAGTACTGCATACCATCCACAAACTAACGGACAAAGCGAAAGGACTATTCAAACTCTCGAGGATATGTTGCGTGCTTATGTGATCGACTTTGGAAAGGGTTGGGTTAACCATTTGCCACTAGTTGGTTTTCATATAACAATAGTTATCATGCTAGCATCAAGGCTGCACCATTTGAGACACTTTACGGTCGAAAGTGTCGCTCACCTGTTTGATGGGCCGAGGTTGGAGAAGTTCAACTCACTGGTCCAGAAATAGTTCAAGAGACGATCGAGAAGGTCATTCAAATCAAGCAAAGAATTCAAGCCGCTCATGATCGACAAAAGATTTACACCGATTTAAAGTGTAAGCCAATGGAATTTCAAGTTGGAGATAGAGTTATGCTTAAGGTTTCGCCTTGGAAAGGAGTAGTACGCTTTGGCAAACGGGGGAAGCTAAACCCCAAATATGTTATACCTTTCAAGGTGTTGGCTAAGGTTGGAGCCGTTGCTTATAAGCTTGAGCTTCCTCAAGAGCTAAGCAGGGTTCACAATACGTTTCATGTATCCAACTTGAAGAAGTGTTATGCCGATGAACCATTAGCCGTTCCGTTAGATGGACTCCATATTGATGACAAGCTTCTTTTATCAAGGAACCAGTAGAAATCATGGATCGTGAAGTTAAACAATTGAAACAAAGCCGCATTCCAATCATTAAGGTTCGATGGAACTCTAGGAGAGGTTTTGATTTCACATGGGAACGTAAGACCAATTTCAAAAGAAGTATCCGCATCTCTTCACAAAAACCGCACCGTCGTCAAGTGCTGCGTCTTAAGCCTTGAGGACAAGGCTCATTTAATGGGAGAAGACTATAACACCCCGTGTTTTCAGGTCATTTTACAACGTCATTTATTTCATTATTTATTTTTAGTATCGTATGCGTTTGCTTTTAATTTTAATCGTTAAGTTAAATCACGTAAACTAAAAATTATCATTCAACGTAAACGGGTATCAAACAATTAAATGTTTACATCAAGCAAGTGTTAGATAATTATTTGGAAGATAATTATTAACTTTTCACATTTTATTTTTATTGGTTACGTAAAGTGTTTACGTTTCGCTATAAAATACATTTAGACATTCACGGAACCACCAAAACTTTTCTACGCTTCAACAAATACCCATTATTATACCCAATACTCAAAGTTTTATAAAACTTCACCTATGTTACTCATGATAGTCGAATTTTACAAAGAAAAACCAACTAGAAACCAACACTTTACAAGTTATACTTCTACATTTAACCTACAACTTATAAACTTCCAGTAACATAAAATATCAACACAAAATATCCAAGGCTATCTAGTACTCCTTCCCCCCTAATTTCAGATGAAACAAAGTCCCAAAGGGACATGAAGCACACAATTAACCAACTAGGACTTGTACAAAACACTAGCATTTATCACCTTAGTACATTACTAGTTAACTTGACCAAAGACCTTCCTTATTTCCCTCCCCATGTTTCCCTTGGTCTTGGTCAAAAAGTGGTCTTGACTAGCCTTATGTAGTATATAAGGGTACTACTAGAAGAGATATAACAGATAACTCATTTCACTAGCAAAACTTCACTCATTTCTCTCTTTGTCTCCCCTCTAGGCCACGTCCAAAATCAAACACCCTTAAATAATTCATAAAATTTTATTTACCAAGTATTCAAGTGATCTAACATCATATCTAAGGTATCCTAAGGTGTATTGAAGGTTTGGTTTAGCATTTACAAGGGTTTAATCAAGAAGGTTTAGGATTAGAGTTTCTTCGATATTAGGGTTTTCTAAGTCTTAGAAGCTTGGGTTTTGATTCTAAACTAGGGTTTAGATCTTGTTACTCTTCATCATACTTCATCCTAAGGTCATCTAAAAACCCTACACTCTTTACATTTGTGATTTTATGTGTATATGATGTTTATATAGTGAATCACCATCTAGGAAACATATTACCATGTAAAATGGATTTTTACTTTTGATCATGATTTGATATACTTTGTCATATATTATATTAATGTTAAGATCATGTTGTAATGGAAGTATAAGCATTATACACGTATAATTTAGTTTATAAAAGTGTATATAAACTAGTTGCACAAAAAGTCTACTTATAAAAGTTTAAATGAACAAATAAAGAGACTTGTTATCATGGACATTATTTGGACAAATGATGGACTAAAGAACCTAAAATATATGAGACATGTGGTAGGAAATATTGTAGAGGACTTGTAGCCATTTGTTTTAAGTTAAAACTTATAAAAATAAGTTTCTAAAACTTTATAAAAGACAACAAACATTCTGATCAAAATCAGAAAATAAAGTATTTATATTAAATTTTATTAAAATACTACACGTCATGACGATCGTAGGTATATAGAGAACTCAAAAATCTGAACGAAGAATATACGCCATTTGCAAGTTTACGATAATAAAAGCTTTTATAAAAACAATTTTATGAAAACTTATTATTTTTCTACTTCTGATAAAAATATATAATTACTTTTCATAGAAAGTACATATTTTTAGGATTCCAAAACCTTAAGAATCATAATTATTTGATCAATAACGAAGGAGTTATGGATTTTTCATGTTTACAATAATAAATACTTTTATAAAAATAATTTTTTAAAAATCACTATTCATCTCAGTAAATTTTTGGAAAATATATTAGATAGATAGAACTTTTAATTATAAAGACGTGCTCAAAAGAATCGTTAAAATCAGAGTTAAAACGCATAAGATTTGACTTTTACAAGAATTACGCTAATTAAATATATAAAAATAAAATTTTAAAAGTGCATGAACATCAAAAAGTACTGTTCATCACAGGACTTGAAAATAATAAAATGTAATATTTTGATAAATCTTTTTAATACGAAAGCGTAGACGTAAAGAACGTACGAAACAGTCTTAAAACGAGAAAGTTACACCATTTTTACTAAGGAAATATTTATAAACATTTTAGCTTTATAAATATTATTTCTCAAATACAATTAGATGGTAATGTAGCTATTTAGAATTATATATGGTCTTAGTTATTCAAAGTACTTAGTACTCATACGACCTATAATTAATTAGGTTGCATTCAAACGTTTTCGTGACGCATTTTCAGTATGTGATTTACATTGTCGATTCATTCACTCGAGGTGAGTTCATAGCCCCACGTTTTACATTTATAATGATTTACATGTTTTGGGGTGAGAAACATGCATGACTTTACAATTGGACACAAGTGGACATTTTTACATTATGATTACGTGTTTGCCTAAGTAGCGATAACCCTCTGAGCCCGCAATCATGAACTGTCAATGACTATGTGAGCGCGAATGTTATGAATAGATCTATTTGGAATTTGCATCCCCGTTCGGGTGATTAGCTATCATTAGACAAACGAATGTATACCATGTCGGATTTGGGATGTTGCGGGTTAGAACATCATCACGGGCAATGTTGGCAATTTATATTGCAATTCATTTATGTCGAGCTTCAGTGTCATGAGCTTAGGGAAACATAATTACATATTTGTGATGTTTGCATATGTTGCATTATCATACACTTGGGAAATCTTGTGGTCCTACATTATACATTTTACAAACCTATGAATTCACCAACATTATTGTTGACGTTTTAAAGCATGTTTTCTCAAGAGATCAATGAGGTACAAGACAAGGGATACATTGGTGGTCATTATTTTAGAAGTCATATGCATTAAAGATTTGGTTGCATTACATTTTAGGAAAATATTTGTTATGGACTAGAATCTTTGTATTTTGAACAACGAACAAGTGAAGCTTCAGGCTTTTGTAACAAACAATTTGTTGAATCCAATGTGTCGGTTTTAAACGACTTTTAAATGGTCGTTCTTATATATATCTTGTGCTATTGATCTATGAAGTAACACTCTCAACCCATATTCCGCTGCGACCCAATTTGGGGGTGTTACAGATTGGTATCAAGAGCCAAGGTTATAGAGAACCAGGTCAAATGTTTTTTTGTATCTATTAATAATTTAGCTTAGATATATATGTATATATTTGATATGTTATTATATATATGATTTATATTTATTATATATATATATATATATCTCGTGCTATTGATCTATGATTTAACACTCTTACGACCCACCCCCCCCCCAATATTCGTACGATCCAATGTTGGGGGTGGTACATGTTATATTGGTAATCAAACATGAAAGCGGAGATTGCACCTACGTTAGCAATGGCTTGAATGTGTTAAGGTATAAGCTGAACATCTAAAGCCTTTTTGTTTTGCATGGTAAATACCTCAGATTCCACAATGGAAAATGGGAAAAGATAACATGGATTGTTAAATACCAAACTTTTCAAAGGAAGTCTAGTGGTCAAGATACGATCTGGGTGATTATTGACCGACTTACCAAATCTGCTTATTTTTTGTCAATGAAGGAAACAGACTCGATGGAGAAGTTAATGGAGGAACAACTACTTGAACATGAAGTTTAATTTTTTCTTTCGAGGATATGTGCTCAGTTTCAATCAGCAGTCTTAGATCGCGATGTAGATTTACCTCCCATTTCCGGCAGTCACTACAGGAAGCGTTAGGAACGCAACTGGCTTTGAGTACCGCTTATCACCCGTAAATAGATGGTTAGAGAGAAAGAAACCATCCATAATTTTAACAGGACATGTTGCATGCTTGTGTGATTAACTTTTGGAAGAGCTGGGGATAGAGACCTACCAGTTGGTGGAGTTTTTTCGATACAACAAAAACTATCACACTGTCATCAAGCTGCACGTTCGAGGCATTGTATGGTCGAAGTGTCGATCGCATGTTTGCTGGGTGATGTTGGAGAGCCAAATCACTATGTCCTGAAATTCATACATGAGACAACCGAGTAGATCGTCCAAATCATAAAAGTCGCATCAAAGCTGCCACGTGTAAGACAAAAGGAGTTATGCACGAAAAGAGACGTAAGCCTTTAAAGTTACAGGTCGGGGATTACGGTAATGATGAAAGTGTCGTCATGGAAAGGGGTAGATAGATACGTTTCGCAAACGGAGAAAAGCTAAAAATCCTCGTTTATATTAGTACCCTTTCAAAGGATCTTCCTAAGGTTGGAACGGTTGTTTCCATCTTTGAAACTCCCCAAAACAGCTGAGTAGAGGGCATAGTAACCTTTCCATGTTTCAAATCTTGAAGAAAATATTTATCGATGAAACTGTGGGGTTCTTTGTTTTTTTTGTTACTATTTTACTGATGGATGAGCATCCCAGTTAGACGGATGTGTAAGTCCAATTTTCATCATCCAATCTAAACAATTCTTTCTCAGTTTATAGAACCATTGAGATCATAGACCACGAGGTCAAGCGTCTAAAGCAGAGTCATATTCTAATTGTCAAGGTACGCTGGAACTCGAGGAGAGGTCCCGAGTTCAACGGGGAGCGTGAAGATCAGTTTTGAAAAGAAATACCCGCACTTATTTGCTAAATCTTCAAATGCACTTGATGCCGCATCCTAAGCTTTGCGGACAAAGCTTTTCTAATGGGGAAAGGATGTAACACCCATAAAAATATCTCATATGTACCCGTTGACTTTTCGTACTTCAGTTTGACTTTATCGAATTTCGTGTTAATTTTACATTTAATTGGGAAGTTATCTCGCGTGTATCTGAGGATCGTTACCAGAAGTATTTTGGGTTGCTATTTTATGTAGTCTTTTAGTAAATGTTGCGTTTTTACATTTCGTATCGATGTTTAAATTTTCAGAATTTTACTTGAAGTTATCGCGCGTTTTTACCTTTTGCGTATACCGTTAATACCGTTTAAAATATCTTAAGAGGGTAGAAATAAATATCAAAGAAGCATATGATCCTTAAGCATGATCTAACTTTTAAAGATTGGCAAAACTTTCCCCCTTGTTTCCCCTTGTGCGTCCGCCCCCCACCCAAATCCTCCCCTACATTTTTGCTAGTCTTGTCCCCTAGATGCTTAGCATCTTAGGATTCCATTCAAAGAAGGTTCTAGGTTCAGTTCTATTCAATGAACCTAGACTATTGATTATTCCTTATATAATGCAAATTCTTCATTCATTCTTTCATTCCGCTCTCTCTCTCTCTCTCTCTAAAACACACACATAAAATTTTCTCTCTCCTCTCCCTCTCCCTTTGTTCGTCCGACGCCAACCACCACCCAACCACCACCATTGTTCGATCAAGATTTTCGAAACTCAAGTATATTCGGGGTTAGATTAGATAGTTAGTTTGGGTATTATAATCATCGTTTGTGTTGTTTGTTAGTTTTGATCATCTCTTCGTTCATCATTCTCGTAAGATTATCTTTTTTCAAATTCTTTTTGTACTTCCTTGATCCTTACAGTGTTTAGAAGCTAGTTGTACAAACTGTTTGCTAAAAATCAAAGCTTCCAAAGTTTCATAAATCCCAAAAGGGTTTATGTGTGGTTCGAATTTAATAAAAAAAAGAAAGGAAAGATTAGTTGTATTGTCATGGTGAAAATTTTATAAAGAAATGATTTTTCTAAAGCTTATTGCTTATTTTAGCTTATTAATAAGCTCGAGAGAGCTTATTTGTGTACTTATATGCGTCGAACATAAAGGCAAACCATAAAGGTTTGAACTTTATGATTATTTGTATTTGTCTTATTTTTCTAAATTTATTTTCATAGCTTATTTGACAACTTATATGGTTTTGAGCTTAACGAGCTTAATAAATAAGTCCAAAAGTGCTAGTTTGGTTTTTGTGGATCTCGGCCCAAAACCAAGCCCAAACCGTGAGTTGTAAGCCACGACTTGGCTTAATTGGTGGCTTATTTGTTAGCTTATTGGATAAGCTAAAAGCTTATTTGTTTGTTTATTTACTTATTGGATTGATTTCGGACTTGTAGTAATCTATATATTTCGTTTAGGCTTATTGGGCCTAAAAGCCCAATAAGGGTCCACTAAGGTTTTCGGCTTATTTTTATAAGGGATAATGCTTATTTTGAACTTATAAGTAATATGTATTAATATCGTCTCTTGAACAATTACAAAACCTATGTTTACGATAAGACGTTTGATTTTACGAGCACTAAACGGTATATAAAGCGTAGGAAATAGTTTTGGGTTATGTAAAGAGATTTGGAGAATTGTGAAATGTATTTCGAAAGCGTTTCAGATAAAGTCTATGACTTTGGAAAACTAATATATACGAATAGGTCATGCCGAAATTTTATAAAATTTCTATACTTAGAATTATTTTAAAAACTTATTTTTATAAATCTCGACTAAAAGACAAAAACATATTATATTTTTACATATTAAATAATATTCACATTTAGGTTGACTAAATAAATTAAAATACATATTTATATAATTTTTCCAAATATTTTCTCAATATCGACAAAAAGACAAAATAATAAATATTATTATTGTAATACCCGACTAAAAGACAAAAAATATAATTTTTATAACCTTTATAAATATAAAACATCTATTACGTATTACGTAAATTAAAAACGTACAAACATTTATAATTGAAATGCCTTAGCTATTATTTTTGGGTTACCGGGTAAACTGTCGAAACTTATTTATTGTGTCTAATTTTATATAATATTATATATTTTATATAAACCTTCGTAATACGTTTTACCGAGTCAAAACCACTACGTCTACCACACAACCAATAATACTAAAGCATTTTCGTAATAATCGTACAACTACTTTCTAAACCCTTAAGTATATTCGCAATTCACGTCGTACTTATTCTGAACCCGACCGTTTATTCTTTAGGTCGTGACTGTGTACCGTCGTCCTTTATCGTGTGATCATTCTCCTAGCCTTTTCACAACTTCATTTCACCAATCAAGGTGAGTTCGTAGCCCTGCATTTTACCGTTTTACATTACTATTTTTTGGGTGAAAGCATAATTTGTTTTTAAACCTTCGACATAAATTTTGGTTGAATACTTTGCTTGTTTGCGTGTTGCCTAAGTAGCGATAACCCACCATGCCTCACTATCATGAACCGTTAGTTACCTTGTATAGGCGCGAGTGTTATAAATAGATCTATTTGGGATTGACATCCCTGTTCGGGTAAGTAGCGCTTACTAGTTCGAGAGATGAACTAACGAACGTATACCATGTCGGAATGCGGATGTTTCGTGTTGAACATTTACCCGGGCACTTAATATCTTATTATGTCTGAAATTGATTGGCATACAAACTATCATAGCCTCAGTTTCATGAGCTTAGAGCAACGTAAATATACTTTTGTGATTGTTGTATGTGTTACAATGATCATGTGTTTTAAATTATTGTGTTCCATACTTATGATATAACTAAACCTGCGAATTCACCAACTTTATGTTAACAGTTTTAAGCATGCTTTCAGGTACTTGATTTGGATTCTTAGTTGAACTGATATGTGGTATCTTCCTGCTGTCTAACTGCACTTTTCAAGACTTATCTATTTATCATACTCATTGTCATTTTAAACGTTTTATGCTTCCGCTACCATGTACTTATGTTTCCGCAAATCTTTTAATTATGTCATGAATTGATGTAAGACTTATTTATATTTCAAATCAATGTAATGAGTATAAATGTCTTTCTAAAATGCCCTATAGAGGTCGTTTTCTTGATTTTGTGTGATGTATATTATAACGTCACGCCCTCGGACACTTATTCTGACTAGACCCGGTTTGGGGGTGTGAAAGATTGGTATTTAGAGCCAAGGTTATAGAGAACCATAAAGTAATCATTTGACCTTAATCTAGATTTACATTGCTCCTAATCACGTAATGGGTTTTACTCCCTTATTCATCAAACTAAGTCAAAGGTCACTTTGCGTAATACATCCTTTCCTATTATGGGATATGATTTACTTAAGATGCGAAGCACTTAGCTTGTTTGCATCAAGATGATTAGTGATCAAATATATTGTTGATTATCATGGATTAAAAGTCTAAAAATGGACTATTGAAGTTTTGTGGTTATCTGGAACATTTATTTACTTTGGATGTTCTCACTTCCATACAAATATTTTACAAACTCACATGTATTCCACACATGTACAAGTCCACACTTCTTCTACACAATCCTTTACCCCATTCTTCCTAATTACTTGTATACCCTTCTTACCCAACAAGTGATTTTATCTCTTCCATACACACTCCAAACATCTTCTTCCTAAACAATCCCATAATCACATATGCCCACTTTTTCCTCTCTTATTGGCAATGTGATTATTTACCAAAATCAATCCTTTGATTTTATCCTTATCTTCATCTTCATCTACAAACCTTCATACACACAAACCTTCACCAAATAAACCTTAAATCTTATCCTCAACAATGTCAACTCACATTCCCTTACACAATGTACTTCTCTTGTACTTGTTGTACTTCCATGTCTCCCACATTCCAAACAATATATCCCATATCTTTTCAAAACATTTTCCGCCACATATTTACTATTCACCTTCTTCTCCATACAATTCAAATTACACACACTCACACACACACTCTCATCTCAACTCTTGATCAAGCCATGTCACCAATCCAAGTTTACACACTTTCTTCTTAACCCTTATATTGCTTCTCAAACAAACATAACAAACACACTTCTCTTCTACCCTTGATAAAGCCACCTCATCAATCTAAACTCCCTATTCTATTCTCAACCATTGGATTGATGCTTGATTCGTTAAAATATATATATATATATATAATATAACACAAGCAAACACTCAACCAATTACCTTTAGCCAAGGATTGGTCAAGAGTTTACAAATTAAAATATATATATATCCGGAAGTATGATTCCCGGGTCGTTAAGTCCCAACGAGGCGTCAATGGAAAATCGAATGACGAATTGACGATCAATGCTTGAATGGAAAAGGGTATGGATTTGATTTTTATACTTAAATTGCAAAAATGATTAAAGAAAACCTAAAAACGAAAGCTAGAATGATTTAAAACTAAAACGTAGACGAAAATGTAAAAACGCGAGGGTTAAAATCCTAAATTACACAATTTTAATCCTAGAACAATTTTTAAACTCAAAATAGATTCTACTTGACTAAAAACGAAGTTTAAAAAAAACTAGACTAAAAACGGAGTTCGTTTGGACCAAAAACGAGTCAAAAGAAAAACGGGAACGAATCCCGTTCTTTAAAAAATGAACTTTTAAAAAAATGAACTTACGAAAAATTTAACAATTTTCCTAGAAACTATATAAAAAAAGAAAATTTTTTTAAAAAAAGTTTATATTTTTCTGATTAATATTTTAATTTTTATGAATTTTTTAAATTTTTAAAGAAAATAAATTATAAAAAATACTAGAAGTTTATAAAAAAATCTGGAAAAATTACATAAAATAGCTTAAAAGATACTGGTCCTATGAAAATTAAGCTGGTGAAACCAGCTTATCAAATAAGCAGGTAAATAAGCCCAAACAGCTTATTATAAAATATGGGCCAACAAGCCCTTATATAATAAATCCTACAAACCACTACCGGATGAGCTATTGTAGCACAGCGGTATTGGTGTGGGGTTTAAAAGGGCTGAGGCTTGTTGAGGTCGAGGGTTCGAGCCCTAGCTCACCCCTGACTTCCAAGCTTCCCTTTTTATATTTATTTTCAAATTTTTTTTTACAAACTTAAAAAGGACTTATAAATAAGCAATTTTCTTAACTACAAGTTTTTACAAAAGCTTATGAATAAGCCAGAAAAAGCACTTGAAATTGACAGAATAGGCTTAAAAGGCTTAAAGACTTAATTTTTTCTTTTTTTGGATTTAAGAAGCTATAAAAATGCAAACAAGCTACAAAATAATACTTAACTATACTTAATAAGCTAATGTAGATTCAAAATAAGCAAAATGAAAGAAAATTAAGCTTAGAAAAGCTTAATAAGCTACTGGCCTAAAAAGACATAAAAAAACAGACAAGTGTGGCACTTTGGGCTTATAAATAAGCCTTTAAACAAACTCTTAAGAGCTTATAAACTAGAAAAAGGAAAAGAGGACATAAAAGACTACTAGAAAAAACAAACTAAAATTATTTTGGACAAACAATAAGCTAAGAAAAAGTTGCTTGAAAAAGCTAAGACAGACATATTTGCTTCACTAAACCAAAGGCACATTTGCCTCTTTCTTTTTGACTTTTTAAGGCAAATAAGCAATTCAAATGGTAAAATAAGCAATCATAAACACTTAAGCACATGTAATAAGCAAATAACAATCAAAAGTTACAATTAAAAATCACCAAATAAGCCAGAAATTGGCTTATTTAAGCTCTCAGCACCAGGGGAGAAAAATGCAATTTGGCAAATTGACAATAAGCTCAAATAAGCTTAAAATAAGCTGAAAAGCCTAAAAAGCTATCTAATCTAACTTATTTAACCTGATGCAACAAAAATTAAGCAGAAACAATAAGCCATAAGCTCATATAAGCCAATTAAGCTTTTAAGCTTAAGGTTGTTTGAAAAACAGCCTTTGGACCACTTTTCTAGCTTAAAAATAAGCTAGAAGATGGATTCCTATGGCTTAGTGGTTTATACCACTAAAAAGTCCTTTCAATAAGCTATAATGATCAGTAGTCAAAATGGAGTTTGAAATCCAAATAAGCACTCAAAAAGCTCATTGAAAATGCATTTGTCATTTTTTTCAACACTTAGAATTTTTTTTTCTTTTTTCAAATCTGAATGAAACAGCACTTTTGAGCTTAAAATTAAGCAAACAAATGGATTCTTGTGACCATATAAGCTGAAAACAGATCAAGGTTAAAGCTCAAAGAACAATAATCAAAACTCAAAAAGTATTTTGAAACTCTGGATAAGCCAGAATAAGCTTATGAAAAAGCTAAAAATCCCTTTTTAACTACAATATGCAGATTTTTACTAAAGACTTAAATAACAAATGCAGCTATTCTAACTCTTACTCTATGCATAAAAACTCTTAAAATGAACATGTAAATGAGGACAAAAGACCACTTAAGCCAATAATAAAAAATAAGCTATTCTACAAAAGGAAATAACCTCAGATTCACAACATGGCTATTTTTTACTTGGTTTTTGGGATTTTTCTTATAAAAACCTAATTAACCTACTTATTAGACCTAGATTTAGCTAAATGAAATTGACTAAATGACCCAACCCATGACAATACCCAGTTTGACCCATTTTCACCCTTATCCCAAACACCCCTTTAATTTCTAAAAATGGCTTTTTAAGCTGATTAAGGGTTAATTAGGCTATGGGTCTTAAAGACAGAAGTTTAAACATAAATAATAAGCATTAATAAGCATAATGACATAAACAATAAGCACAAATAAGCTGTAAATAAGCAAATGCAGTTAAATGAAAGAAAATTGACTTACAAATCCCTTTGCTCAAAACAAGGGTGAATAAGCTGTAAAAAGCTTTGTCTACAAGCTCCAGCTTATCAAAGATAAGCTGGTATTGTCCATAAGCCCTTCCATTTTTGGCTTATCATCCAAATTATAAGCTGTGGTAATTTTGGGAGATTTTTCTTGATTTTTGTATTTTCTACTTAACTTTTTAGTTTACTCAATGAAGACAGCTTATAAATAAGCTATACTAAGAGCTTTTTGAACTCACTTTAACACAATTTAACAACTTAACACTTGGAATTTAAAGATTGAAATTTAACTTAAATACCTCAAATTTTCATTAAACTTTTGAAAAGAGTACAATACTGAAAGAGAAAGTACAATAAGCTAAAAATGACTTAATTTAAATGACAATTAAACTACAATAAGCTAAGATGATAAGATGAGCTACAAAGGGGTCCTTTTATAGCCGAATTCTTCATTTCTTGAACTTGCAGCTTGTGTTTTCTTTGTGAGAGCTTCCTAGGGTGTGTTAGTTGTGTGAGGGGGTTCATAAACAAATCCCAGCCATTAAATCCAAGTGTGCTTCATTTCATGCCATCTTGACCATCGAATTTTGAGAATGGTGAGGATTGCCAAGGTGGAAAGTTGTTTAGGGGTTTGAGGAAGGTAGTGGAGGTGAGGGAAAAGGTTTATCCAGGGTTTAATCAAAGGTGGAGGGTAAAAGAGAGGGGATTACCCCGTGAGTGAAAAGGGGGGGAAAAGAGTGGCGGGAAAATCTGTTTTGAAGGTAACAGGTGAAAGTTTTGTGAATTTGGCAATTATGGTCCCTCAACTCTTATCTCATTCTTGCAAAATTCATCCTTGTTAATAATACAGGTTTGAGGGATTGGCAGAAATGCCCCCTCAACCTTATATATGTCTTTGCAAAAACAGTCCTTTTGATACAACTTTAGGGGCTTGGCAGAACTGGCCCCTAAAGTTATACTTCACCCAATTTGCAATTCCAGCCCTTGTAGTTTTCCACCATGACACACAACTTTTGATTTGGCAATTTTGGTCCCTCAAGTTGTGTTTTCTTCTTTTGGTTGACTTTTTTTTGACTTTGTCGGGGTTGACTTTCTGTTGACTTTTTGACTTTGACTGTCTTTGGCTTCGATTTGACTTTGGATTTGACACTTTTCCATTCCGTGCTCAGTTTTGTCGTTTTTGGCTTTGTTTTTCGTCCTTTTGTGTGATATCCGTTTCCTGCACAATACAAATGCAAAACAAACATATATTTGGCAGTTTTTGTCTGCTTTTGGTCATTTAAGTCCGTCTTTAATGGAAAAAGGTATGTGTAATTAAGCACATACCAATGCTTCATCTCAAACAAACATAACCTCTCTCATAAACACCCTCTTCTTACTCACGCAACAAACATAACCTCCTTTCTACCCTTGATCTTGCCACTTACCCAAGTGTCCTCTTTACATCCTCACCATCCATTTCGAACAAGATCAAGAGGCTCTCTCTTCTATCACATCATGTCACATCATGACAACTCACATACAACTTAATCATTCTTATCCAACATGTGTGTTAATAAATTTGAAATTTAAATTTCAAATCTTTCCCCCTTTCTCTCTAAGCAAATAATATACCAAGAATATTCTCTTGTACCCTAACTAGCCACTTCTAATCTTTAGTTGGATCCCAACTAGGCTAGTTACCATTTTGAGGAATACCCAAAATACCCCTTTCCGATAATTCTTTTCTCTCTTTTCATTATCGGATAAACAAAACGCTTTTAACACTTCACAAACATTTTTATCAAATGGATATTTGGGTTGGTTGACCTTGAGCATAAGAGTGATTGAAAGGTCATAACGTGAAGTACAATTGGAGGTTTAACAAGTTCGGGTGTTTAAAACGCCAAGTCCCAAAGAAAACATCTTCGGGAATTTGGCGCGTTGGCCACGCGCTAGAGCGTGGGTAGCGCGCTAGACATGAATTGTATTTTGACAATTTGTGTTCCTTGGCCCATAAATACCCACCTTTGGCCTTTGTATTCCTCACCTCTTATAAACATTCTTTCCTCTATTTTCTCTCCTCTAATCCTCTATGTCTAAACATCAAGTGTTCTTAATCTTCTCCTCTATCATCTATTGAAGAACACACATCTCTGCAAGAGAGCCATACAAGTGCTTAATCTATACTTGTGTGTTTTGTCGAGGGTCTTCTTTCTCATACCCTTTCTTTAGAATTGAGTCTCTAGGCTAGGTTAGGACTTGGTTCATCTATCTTTATATATAATCGAGTTGTAAGGGAAGCCTTGTATCCGTGGGATCAAGCCTAGATCATTGGGAATCTGGTTGGGGTTTGATAAGATTCCAAGGGGAAGGCTTCTAGAGTTATAGGTAAAGTCGAATCACGGGTTCTTAGGTGTGGATTCTGAGGGCGGAATACCATAGGTAGTAACTCTTCTGTATGAGCATCGTGCTTTGTTGAAAGTCGTTAGAGTTAAATTGTAATACGGGTTATAGTACACCATAAGGATTATACTAGGAATAGTATCGGTGTCGTGGATTCATAACTGGATGTACGAAAGCACTAAACCCCCTTCCAGAACCAATATATATCGTGGTGTCTCTTCTTCTCTCTATCTACTTATTGTTCTAATTGCAAAGTAAATTAGTACACCACTTGGCTCTTTCGAGACTTAAAGTTTTATAAACTTCGAAGAAGTCAAGAAAACCGTATTAACACCCCCATCTATGGTTCTACAATTGGTATCTGAGTAGCTTACTTAAGTTTTCAAGCGTTAAAACCTTCCCGAGAAATCGTTTTAAGTTGAAAACTTCTTTTTCCAAAATTCAAAATCCTAACTCCTATTTTTTGAAAAGTTGAGTAAAGATCCATGGCTCAAGAGAATTATGTTGAGGGGTGTTATATGAAAAGACCACCTTGTCTAGAACCAAAGGGGTTATGCTTTTGGAAAGCCTACTTTGATACTTACGTAAAGTCTAAAGATATTGACTTATGGCAAGTCATCCAAAATGGCGATTTCTACTATGAAGTTGAAGACTCCGTGATGACATCAAATAACGTCACTTTTATAGCATCATTTGTCCCATGTTTCTTACCCATTTTGTATAATTATTGAACTAATTGGTACTTAATTGTTTATATTTGATATTTGCAGTAATTATGGAGTAATTGGTAAAGTTATATTAAAAGGCATGTATTTTGAAGCTTAAACGAAGAAATCTCAAGATACTGTTCTGACTACCTATACGTCGTATCCATCAAGGAAGATACAACATATCTGTGCCTTCACTTTACAAGAAACCACGAAGAATGGAAGAGCAATACGCCGTATCTAGAAGACTTTATACGTCGTATCCAAGATCGAGTGTTTGAAGATTCTAGAAGATATTGAACGTGGTCCCTACTCCAAGAAACCCTTAATACGCCGTATTGACCTCAACCAATACGGCGTATCGACAAATTTCTAGACACTGTAAATACTGATGCGTGTCTTCGTATATTATTTATTATCAAGTTTTACATTTATATTTTGCCGACTATACCTAAAAACAACACTAACAGGCAGTCTACTCGATCAGATGTAGCTTTGTTGGTAAGTAGGGTGTTAATCACTAAGAGCGAGAACGTAATTCCTAAGTCTATAAGTATTTTAGTTATCTTATGCTAGATCTAATCTATCTAATCTATGTTAATTCTAAGATAAACCTATGCTAAACCTATTTCTAACGGTAAAAGGGGGGGTTTGGTCTGAGAGACTGGCACAGGTTTGGTGGTGACTTAGATCTATCTAAAACACGATGACACACGCAAGTAGGTAATCAGAAGATAGAAGAGCGGTCAAGCCAATGATAAGAAAACTATATTAACCATTATTAATCAAATAGAACGTTGGTTTGTTTATTTAGTGCAATGAATGACTTATTTCGAGGGTTATATCTTTTCTAGATTCAGGCGGTACTTCTTCCTGAAACCTAGACACACATAATTCTGTCATAATTAAACGCATCTGCATAAAGTATTTTATTTTCTGATTATAATCTATCTTAGGAGATTAGTAATGGTGCTCTTACTAAACCCTATCTCATCGAGACTTTACCCACTTACTTCTTAATGGCAATTTATATTCTAGTAGTCCACTGTTCGAGTCTTTACCACGAGAATCAGAACGTCATTTGTTGATCCTAGGGTCACCTGCTAGTCTAACTTGTTCACTAAACCAATGGTAAAGATAGGTAAATATTTGTGATCCTATGATTCTAGATATATAAATCGCAATATGGAGAGTCATCCCAGTATCTAGCTAACTTGGTCGGTATCACTCGACCTAGTTGAATTATAGGTCGCATACTTAATCACATAAACAAGAATAAATTGATAAACATAATTAACAATCAATGATAAATTAAGCAATCGATATAAACAAACCAAACATTATATTATCATAATCATGGCAAATACCCAAGGGTATTAGCCCTTAACCATTGTAATGTACACAAGCATAATAATGAACAACTAAGGTAACCTAACCGAGTTAAACGAATGATACCAAAATTGAACGATGATTAAGAGTATGAGAATTACAAGGTGTTTCATATGGAATTAAGCGCGTTGCGAGACCTTTTTTGCTATTCTTGTCTTTTGAAAATCAACTTTTGTGGTTATGGTATCGTAAATATGATCAAGCACACCTAAAACTCATTTTTGGTCTTCTATTTATAGTGTTTGGAATTTATTCGATACGCCATATTGGTCGAGGTTAATATGGCGTATTAGGAGTTTTCTTTGAGTAGGGACCACGTTCAATATCTTCCAAGATCTTTAATTGCTCAAAATAGAATACGGCGTATGGAACTTCCTGGATATGGTGTATAGGTCTTAAGTTCTTCATGGTTTCTAGTGAAGTGTAGACACAGATACGCCGTATCTTCCTTGATGGATACGGCGAATAGTATGCCAGAATAGTATTCTTCAGATTTCTTCATTTAAGCTTCAGAATGCGTTCCTTTTAGCTAAGCTTCACAAAGTACTCCATATTTACTGCAAATCTTAAATATAAACGATTAAATAACAATTATTGCAATAATTTATACAAAATGGGTAATTTACATGGGATAAATGAAGATATAAAAGTGACGTTATCTGATGTCATTAAATATCCCCCCACTTGAATCCTACTTGTCCTCAAGTAGACTTTAGAAAATTTATAAAAATATATCCCAACCGTAGTCAAGAATTTTTCCTTTAAGCATTTGTTTGTTCGATTATTAGTACACAACTAAGCACCTCACGAAACAGGAAAATGAAAACTCTCAATTCGCTCAACTAATCTATGTTGTAACATGTAACTAATTTGCTCAATTGCTCGGTCGTGATGAGTATTCTATCATAGGTTTGGCAAGGATACATATCTCTACCACTAAAGCTAAGGAGTAACAAGTCTTTAAAAGGTAAATTGGGTTGTAAAAAGGTTTAAGGGTTTAATGACTCTTTCTAATCTCTATCGATACTAATATTCCAGAAAAGGTGACAAAATCACACATACACACCTATAACGATGGGATAGACACATATGACTGGATTCGAACCTTAACTCGAATAAGTTAAAGAATATGACTAATAGTATAACACCCTAAAATCTTAATTAATATTTTATCAATTATATCAATAATACCACAAGTACAAATAAAGTAAAACAAAAATTACTATAGTAATACCAATAGATTAAAAAAAATGAATCATTAGTAATAAGATAAGAATAAATCACACATTGTATCATTTCTTAAACTAGTCCTGTACAATTCCTTTAATTACGGGATTCTCTTCAAAAGAAATTAGAAACTTTGACTAGAATTCAAAACATTGGCTGCGTTCCTTCTGTCCACGCATTTGTTTCGAAACATCAGTTACCACTTTTGTGTATATATATATACATAGTTTACCCTAAAACTAAAACAAATAAGAGTCACCGCTGCTAGATAAAAACTAGTGGTTTGATCGTTTACGGAAAGCTCGGTTCGGGTTGTGGTTCATGTGCAACATCAGAGAATTTTCGAAATTTTGAATGACGATTTTACCCTTTGACTTTTAGGGTCTGGCTTGACTTATAAGAACGACCATCTAAATCACGTTTTCACGACTCGGACTCTAAAGCAATTTGACGTGGAATGACATTCCTGACAGCTTTTTAGTTTTGCCCGAGACCCGAAAACAGTCAGAAGGTGACAGAAATGCCCTCGCAAATATTTTGAACACAACGCGTACCGACCTAAAATAATTAAATTTGTATTTAATCATAATAATTTATTAAATAAAAATTATTTAATAAATTAATTATCTTATTAATCGAAAACGTTGTTAAAAACACAATTATTGAAGTTAAAATTTATTTCTACGGATAAAGTTTGTCGGAAAAATATATAAATGAATAATAAACGTTTTAAATAAATTCTATAAAACGTTTACAAAAATTAGTCGAGTGAATACTCATTTTTATCAGAAAAATGATTCGGAAAACAATGGCGCAAGTTTCGTGTACTGAATCATCTGTTAAGTCCTTCAAACGAGTCCCGAACCGATATGTATCGAAATTTTACTAAAAAGTTACAAAACGAACCCTGGACTATTTCAACTTGTCACTTTCCAATTTATATATATATAAACTTATAACATATATTTCATTTCCACTCATACATATACACACACACTCATTAAACTCTCTCCCTCCTCCCATGTCCGGCTAGCCACCTGCCGCCGCCGGCCACCACCACCCACCGCCGAAAAATATTTTCCGGCGAAGACCAAGAATACTCCTCACCTTTCGATCTATCCGATCCCCTAACCTACTCGCTACCACGCGCCATCACCACCCTCACCTCCACCACCACAGCCGTGGGGGCGTCGAGTTCGATTGAAAAGAAAGGGTGCGTTGGGTTTAATGGCAGCACCACGAGGGTGCGGTTGGTTTTACAAACCACCAGTCAGGGTGTGTTCGGTTTTATAAGCAACCCGAAAAGGGTGTTGTTTCGGTGGTGAACCACCACAGGTAGGGTGCGTCTGGTTTCGGTTATAGAAACCACACCGGGGTCAGTTTGGTTTTTCTGTCACCGAAAAGGGTGCGGTCGGGTTTGGGCCAGCCACCGATTTTGGTGCGTGTGGTTTATTTAAACAAGCCAAGGGTGCGTGGGTTTTGTCCATGGCACCATAAATGGTGCGTCGGGTTCGGGTTTCACACGCAAGGATGCGTTTGGTTTTTATATCAACACGAGGGGTGGGTTTGGTTGGCTGCGAACACAGCCGGGAGGGGGGTGTGTTTGTTGGTTCGACTGTCATTAATAGCCGGGGGATGTCGGGTTGGCTGTGGGACAGCCGGGAAGGGGGTTTTGGTTTGGCTGTGTAAGCGACCATAGGGTGCGTTTGGTTCCGTTAGTCACCAACAAGGGTGCGTTGGTTTTATAATAAAAACAGCTACAAAGGGCATTTGGTGGAGGGTGTAACAGCCAAAGGGGCGCGTTTTGGTTTTCTGTCACCAGATTAGGGGGCGGTTTGGTTGTGGGTTTAACAACA
>BQNB010098668.1:0-25102 GCA_026074375.1 Tanacetum coccineum
CAAAAATAGCAAAAATTTCAAAAATTTTAAATTTTTAAGTTTTATTTGTAGAAAAATATAAAAAATAATAAGTGTTTTTGTCATAATTTTGACTTTCTTGCTGGGTAAGAATAAGAGTAAATTTTGACCCGATTGAGCGTGTTGAGCTCTAGCTTGTTCCTTAACTTTTAGGCTAAGCGTTCGCTAATTCGCGAAGAACAAAAAATGATAGAGTTAAGTATGAGTAGGATGCTAAACAAAGATTATTTGGAAATCTTAAGAGCTCATGTATGTAACTTGTTGCTTTTTCTCCCATAAGCTCTTAACCGAATTAATATACGTGCTGATTTTGGAGACTAAACTTAAATCAATAATTTTTATGTAATATTTAGTTAAAATCTTAGTCTTAGTTCAAATTTATACTTGAATGTTTCAAAAAGAAGTTTTCTCTAAATAAATAATAATAATAATAATAATAATAAAATAAAATGATAAAAAAATAAAAATAATAATAAAAGCTGTGGGTTGATAAAAGTTTGCTGCATCTTGCCGGCTCACAACCGATGTTGCAGCCTTCTAAAAGGTCGAGGGTTACAATTGCATAAATGTCTAGATAGTTAAATTAAATTAATAATTGACTTCTTTTTGTTAAATTCAAATATGCTTTTGCACTTTGACTATTTTATTTTATAAGCTATGAATATCCGTGAAACCTGAGAGTTTTTGAAACCTAAGGTCCGTGAGTCCCGATACTAGTCTCTGTGGGGTGTCAAAAGCCTGGTCACTTAGCCGCAAGGTTGGGATGTGCCGAGACGAAAGTCGTTACATGGGATGATCTCGCCTTTAAACTCATTATTCTAAGGTGGAACGTAAAGCATAGTATGTTGCAAAAAGTTGATCCATGGTTGAAATTCAAAATAGCACACTCACTTAAGATATAATGAATGTCGGGAGTAAAAGGTTCACAAGTTGCAAATATGAGTAGTGTTAGTATCCTTACTGATATTTAGCCGTGATTTTGTTTTAAGCTTGGTTGGATAAGTGAAAAGTCGGGAACGATGAATTTATCCTTTTTGGGGCATTCTCGGATTCGAAATGCATTTTGTTCTATGATCCCTAACAGTTATGGAAATAACGAAAGTCAAAATAACACTATATTATTATATAAAAAATGGAAAAGTTTTAGAAAATGGGAAATAGGGGTGTTTTATAACTTGTGATTTCTTAACTTTCTCCACAAAAATCTTTGCTATTTTTCAAAGGTTTAGTTTGGGGAAGTTTTGAGGTATTTGGTTATAAGGCATGTAATATTGCGTGAGGACACGCAATCGCTTAGTTTGGGGAATTTTGATATGTGTGAAAACACATATCCATTTAATATCAAAATAAACCCAATAAAGACCAAAAACATAATAAAAATGGCAAAGATATGCTTGTTTTTGTGTTTTGTATGTGCAGGTATGGATAAAACAAAAATCACAAGAAAACAGGTCAAAACCGGGCAAACACGAACACAAGAAGGAAGAGCACGCAAAAAGCCGTGAGAAAGCTATCAAAGTCAAAAGTGGTCAACCTCAGTCAACCTTTGGTCAAACAAAGTCAAACAACAAAAAGACAAAATCCCAAAGTTACCAAATCAATCCTTCATGATTAACCAAATTACAAAACAAACCCTTTAAAGCCTTAACGGTGTTAACTTCTATTAATAGAAGTTAACACTCGTTAACTTTTTATATAACAAATCCAATACCAAAGTCCAAGCCCAATTCGAAAAAACACGGCCCAAGTCCTTTTATAAGTCAAAGGTTAAACCCGGGTAAAAAAGGAAAAGTCAAACAAATCCTTTTATAAAAGGAATTTACGCGCGAAAAACAGTTTTTACTGTTCACTTTCTTCTTCGCGTTTAACCTACGTAAAAACAAGGGGCAAATCACAATTGACCATGTAGCAAGCTATTTCAAGGGTCCAAGTATACATGGCAGGGTTTATACGTCATCCAAGGCTCTCATTGGCTTAAACCCACACGAGCAAAGACACGTGGATTAAGAGAAAGCACTCTAAGATGCAAGATTTTACACCAATTGTACTCACAAAAGAAGCACAAGTACTTTGACACACGGATTGCCACGTTGGCAATCAGTGTGCCCTTCAATATAATCCAACGGCTCTAAATGATGATCCAATGATTGGAGGGAATGTACAGACAAGATTGGAAGGAGCGTGCAGAGACCTAAGGACCTAGAAGGATCTACTTAAGGCTATAAATAGCCTCATTCCTCACACACATAAGAGATATCTTTTCCTGTATTTTTTTTAGCTAAATTAGTTTACTTAGTTTTTAGTTAAAATGTAATTTTTCTTTTGAATCTCTTGTAAACTGTTTTTCTTAAGCATTGTAATCAATTTCAAGTATTAATAAAATCAAATTTAAGTTTACATAATCTGCTTTTACCTTAAAGCTTTTATAGAACTCAAATATTGTTGGTACTGTTTGATAAGCTCTCAATAAGCTCTTACAAGTCTCTAAGCTTGTAATTGAGCTCAATTAGTCACTTAATCTACTAAAACTATAAAATCAGTTGTAATACCTTTGCTTATTGGATTTGGAGCTTTTGGATGATGAACTAGAAAAGGAAGAGTTCATTGGACTATTGTGGCTTATTAACAATAAGCCATAGCTTGTAGACATAAGCTCTTGTTAAGCTCTTACCTTTGTTTAGCTGAGGTTTCAGGTTTCATTCCCTTTTTCTTTTTCTATTCTCTTTAGTTTTTAGCTTAATACTGTCCTTGCTTATTAATTGCTTAGTTTGCTTATTTAGTTGCTTATTAGCTGTTTTAATTAGTTTATAAATGCTTATTATAATAGATAATTGTTTCTCAAGCTTAGTCATTAGGTTAGTAATATAGTTTCATAATCTGTCTTAAAAACCACTAAAAAACCAAAAATAATAGTTTAGCTTATAGCTTATTAATCTGGCTTATTGTCTATTTGAATTTGCTCATTAGGTTGGTCATAAGCTGCTTATTATCTGGTATTTAGAATTTGAGCTTTTAATCTCATTCTCATAAGCTAAAATGAACTTCTATGAAATTAAGAGGGTGTTTGGCACAGCAGTACTAACCACAAGTTAGTACTGCTTTTGCCCTTTGTGGTCTTTGATATTTGTTTTAAATCTCTCATTTAAGTCAGTTTAAGTTAGGATTATAAGTTAGGTTAGGTTAATAAAGTTTTCATAGGTTAGATTCAATTAGGTTCAAATCTGTCAACTCATTTTGCATTTATAGTTTAAAATCATTTTTAGTGTTTATCATGTCCTAGTATGCTCTTAGTTTGCAGTTTTTATAAGTATAGCATTAGAATTGTTGCCTGCAGTTTAAGGTTTTATAGTTTGTTTCATAAGTGCAAACTACATCAGTCAATAAAATAGGGAAAATAGTCATTTTCTAGTTTGATTTTCAGTAGGTTTTAGTCATTCTTAGGATTTGGTTTTTATATCACAATTAGTTTTTAGGTTATTAATCAACTTTTTTAATTTGCTTTTTCAAATTAATCTCATTTGCTAATCTGTTTTAAGCTGGCTAATAAGCCATTTGTCTTTTGATTTCCAAAACTCAGCAAGAGCTAAGCTATCTGTCTAGTTTGTTGAGCTTTTTCAATAAGCTCAAGTTGACCAAAGTCTTGTCAAAAAGCATTTTTATAGAGCATTTTAGTCAGACTTTAAGAAAAGTTAAGTCTCAAGTTTTAAAGTGCTTATTTGATAACTCAAAATTAAGCTCAAAGTGTCCTTAAGGACTGTTTGGTAATTGATTTTAAGACTAGGCTTATTTAGGTTTCTAGCTTATTTTGCATATTTTAGTTGAATTTAGCACAATTAGTTTAGGTTTAGCTTATTCTAGCTTATTTAGTTTTGAATTTTAGCTATTAAGGGTTTCTAGCATATTTCTTTAAGATAAAACCAAAAAAAGTTAGCTAAGTAGGATTCTGTACAAGCTTTCAGCTATTTTTGGCTTATTTAGTGGCTTTACATAAAAGTTGCTTTTATTAAAATGCTTATTTTTAGCTTGTTAACAACTTTGCTTTTATAAGTTTTTGAAAATAAAAAAAAAGGGAAAGTGGAAGTCGAGGGTGAGCAAGACTCGAACCCCCGACCTCAACACTCTCAACCTTTATAACACACACACACCACACACTACCACTGCGCCCTTGGGTCTTTTTCGTTATACACTTGCAACATTTATTCTTTATACACTTTTAGTCCTTATAAGCTTAATAAGTTGTTCAGCTATTCTTGGCTTTATTGATAAGCTGTGTTTATAAGCTTATTTTTCCTAGGTTTCAATTAGTATAAGCTATTTTTTGTAATTTTTATAGTTCGTTTAGTTTTTTTAAACATTTATTTTCATTAAAAACTTTAAAAAATCATAAAAAATAGAAAAATAATCAAAAAAATATAAATCTTTTTTAGAAAATTTTCTTTTATCATAAAGTTCATAGGAAAATTAGTTTTGCTTTCGTAGGGTCTAATTTGCAAAATTTCGTTTTTTAAAGAACGGGATTCGTTCCCGTTCTCGTTTTTCGTGTTTTAACGCTCATTTTAACTCCGTTTTTGTTCTAGTTTTCTTTAAACTTACTTATTAGTCAAATAGAGTTCATTTAAAAAGAAAATTTTAAGTTTTTTTACCTCCGTTTAAGGGTCCCGTTTTGCGTTTTTAGTTAAATTTTAGTTTCCCGTTATTTGTCTTTATGCTTAATTGTTAGAATTTGTTAATTTTAATTTTTAAAAGTAGATAATCAAATCAATCTTTGTCTTCAATTCAAATCATTGTCCGAACATCAAACGTGGTTTCAATTTCACAAGTCATTGGGGGATAACGACCCGGGAATCATACTTCCCGGTTTATATACGTATTATATTATATATATTTGTGAAGATTTTCCTTTTCACCTTTGTCCTCAAGGGTAAACTGGTAATTTTCCATAATATTATATATTTTATTATTACGTATATATATAGATTCTAGCGAATCACTAATCCGTAATCATTTCAAAAGTAAAGTATGCATTCGTGACCAAAAATGAAGTCAAGTAATGTATCCCATAGCGAGCTATGTAAATGAGTATGTAAACCAATTTGTAAACAATCATGTAAATGCATTTGTAAACAAGCATGTTCTCACCCCAAAAATATATATAAAACATGTAAAACGTGGGGCTATAAACTCACCTCGATGATGTAGAACGATTGACAGATAGGCATCTAATATGCACAACACAAACGGAAGACGAAGCGGCTCGATCAAGAAGTTGCAGCTAATCTTAACGGCTAAGTCCCACTAGCCTAGGATAATGTATTTGGGTTTTCCGATGAATGGTTACGTCAACGCGACACGTTGATAAAAGATTTAGATTTAAAGTTGTAATAGTTTGGTGGTTGGTTAAATAAATAAATTGAAAAGTGAACGCAAAGTATGTAATATATTATGTATATATTACATATGATAAATAAACCCTTATATAACTCATACCGTGAATACATAACAAAGACAATCAATCTAAAGATTACAGGACGTATAAATAATGCTTTGAAGGTATTAGATAATAAGTGTGAGTAAATGATTAAACCAATTAGTTTGACCCGTTTCCGAATCACCACTTAATTAAATAAGAAGTTCTTGCATAGGCGTAAACGTGCGTTTTAAGGTTACCGATTATGTTTAAACGATGTTTGTAAAGTTTTTACAACAATTGTTATGTTATCTTCTAGCTGACAATTATAAAATATAAAATAATATTTTATAAATTTATATTTTGTTTCCTCGACGAGTCGTGTCTAAAATAGTTATCTCATTGTAAAAGTATAGTTTTCGTTCGTTTATCCGGTTATTGTATTATACAAATTATTATATCTTTAAAATATAACTTAGTCCCTTTTATCGGTTTCTAAAATAATAGAGGCTTTAGTAAAACATTACTAAATATAAAAAGTTATATAAATTTCATCATGACCTTCCCGGTTATATAACGTTTCCCCATATTTATAAAACCTAATGTTTTCTTTTCCACTTTTCAACAAACCGCGCGTTGCAAAATATCTACGTGATTAATAAATACCATATTTATTTAACCATTAACCACCATTTTAGTTCCGATTTATAATTTATAAAGTCTCGTGTTATATTTATTAGTCAAGTGTATAAACCAAACGAACCCTTGTTGTTTTGCTAAACCAAACGCATCCTTTGTTGTATTCTCTAAACCCAAATGCACCCCGCACACTCCTTGTGTGTTTCTGTTATCCCAAACGCACCCTATACGTCAAATTGTCCAACCAAACGCACCTTTGGTGCTTGTCTTTAATACCAAACGCACCCTTATTGCATTTACACAGCCAAACGCACCCCATGGTGTTTTTCTACTAAACCAAACGCACCCTAACCTGTTTTATACCAAACCAAACGCACCCTATTATGATGTAAACATAACAAACGCACCCTATGTCGTGTTTCATGCTAAACCAACGCACTCTACGTGGTGTTTAAACCAAAACCAAACACCCCTCGTGGTGGCTTTAAAACCACACGCAACCTGCTGCTAACCCGCAACCAGACGCACCCCTTTGGTGGTGAAAACCCAACGCACTCTCCTTGGTGTAAAACCACTGGGACCAACGCTCCTTGTGGCGGTATAACAAAATCGAACGCACCCTTCTTGTTGCTGTGATGATGGCGGTGGTGCTGTGGATCAGTGGTGGGTGGGCTCGCGGTGGTGGAGGCGCGTGGCGGCGAGTGAGATTGTGGATCGGATAGATCGGGGGTGGGAGGACATTTTGAGGAGATTCGGCCGAAAAAGTCGCCGGAAAAGTTTTCCGGTGGCCGGAATCCGACGGTCGGCGGTGGCCGGAAAAGATGGGAGAGATGGAGAGATGTATGTGTGTATAACTTTTTATATAATGAAAAAAAATATTATAACTTTTATATATATATATATATATATATATATATATAAAAGTTAAAATACAAAGTGTAGGGTGTGTGATGGTATAGGGTTTATTGTGTAAATGTTTCACAGGGACCAAACGTGTAATTTTCGTTAAATAATGGTTCGGGACTCGTTTGAGCCACTTAACGGATGATTCAAAATATGAAACTTGTGCCATTGTTTTCCAAATTATTTTTCTGATAAAAATGAGTATTTACTTGATAATATTTCATAAATATTTTTATAACATTTAAAATAAATATCTGTTATTTATTTTGTGACTCGGTTAAAATAAAAATGAGTTTTAACTCGGATATTCGCGTTATCAACAACGCTTAAATAATTAAAATATTAAATGATTTTATTTAATATTTTTATTAAATAAATAGTGATAATTAAAAATATATTTAATTATTTTTGTGTGTCGGTACCCGTTGTGTGCAGTTTTCAAAACTTTGCGAGGCTGTTTTAGCCCTCTTCTGCTTGTTTTCAAGTCTCGGGTAAAACTAAAAAGTTGTCTGAAATATCGTTTTACATCAAATTGCTTTAGGGTCCGAATGGTGAAAACGTGATTTAGTGGTTCGTTTTTGATACGTTAGCTTAGAAATAACATATATCTTTTTCGTTTTCAAGTCGAGTAAGTTAAAAATAACTTTGCACATAAGAGATGTAATAATAAATATGATTTATTATTTAAAATATGTTCCGAAAATTTTACCGGTTACGGGGTAATTGATTTTATGTGACAATAAAAGATCAAAAGTCAAAAAGTCAAGTCAGACCCAAAAAGTCAAAGGGCAAATTAGTCGTTTAAAATCTCGAAAATTGTCAGATGTTACAAATTCTGTTTTAATCTCAGAGTTGTTATAAGTCACTGTTCTCAATTCTCTTTCACTGTTCCATTGCAAATCTCTTTCAAAAGTAACTTTGTTGTTTGGTTTGGATTTGGTGATGTTTTATATGCTGCTAATGGATGAAGGATCAAAAATGGATGGATCCTTGGGTTAAAAGCTAATTCAGAACATGGACTAGGGGGTTAGGATAGATCATCCTTGGGTTAAAAGCTAATTCAGAACATGGACTAGGGGGTTAGGATAGATTTAGGATCTTTACAAAACATTTAGACCACTTGTAAGTCTCAGTTTCAATTTTTAGCTTACATTCACGGTTCATCTGCTTATTTAGTTATATCTGCTTATTTCTGCTTAATTTGTGCTTATTCTGCTTTTTAAATGTTAATCTTGTCTTTATTATGCTTATTTGATTTAGTATAATGCTTATCTTAACCTGTTTTAGTTTAAAATTGCAAAAATCTGCCCTTAAAGGGGTGTTTGGGTCAAGGGACAAAATGGGTCAAAAATGGTCTTTAAACCATTTAGGTCACTAAGTCAACCTTAACAAGCATATCTAAGGAATTCTAATCAGTTTTAACAGTTTTTTAAAGTATAAAATTAAGTTTTTAGGTGTCTTGTACAAATACTTTAAATCTGTAGTCTTGTGAACTTTTTCAAACTGCTTATTGTCAATTCTTGTTTTTAAGGTTTTGTTTGTGTTGTTTTTAGTGTTATAATGCAGTAGAAAAAGTTTACTCAACTTTACTTTAGTTTTGCAAAAGTTTTCTTAAAATCTGCCAATTCATTTTTTAGTTTTAAAAGCCCTTTTTCATATTCAAATTTAGTTTAGTTAAAATTGTTTTTAGAGTTTGAAATTCAGAGCATAAGCTCATTGGTGGTCAAGCTCAATCTGTTTGAGCTTATTTTAGCTTTTAAAACCCTTTTCCTAGCTTATTTTGTAGGCTGCATAAGCAGATTTGTCTTTATAAAGAAAAGCAAAAAGTAGTGATCTGCCTGAACAACCTTTTTTCTTTAACTTTTTCATGGCTTATCTTTATTTCAACCCACTTTTTCTTTGCTAATTATTGTAGCTAGTTGGATAAGCTTTAAGGGCATATAAGCTGTTAGTCCATAAGGATCTGATTTGGTGCTTAAAATTAAGCCTAAAAATTGTCCCTTAGGCTGTTTGATTGGCAGTTTTCAGCCAAAGGGCTTATTGCTTTTCTGTGCTTATTTGTCTGTTTTCTTGCTTATTTTTGTTCACATTGCTTATTAGGTATAGTAAACTATCTGCTTTAGCTTATTTCCTATTTTCACTAGCTTATTTATCCTTAAAATGCCAAACAGTTAGCTTATTTTAGACTTAGTGTAAAAAAGGCCCAAATTGTTAATTTATTTTGCTTATTTTAGCTTATTTTTAAGTTTTTGTAAAAAGTCACTTTTTTAAAGTTTAATATTTTGGCTTGTTTTATAAGATTGCAAAAAGAAAATCTAAAAAAAAAGTTTTTAAAAAGGGAAGCCACAGGGTTCGACCATGTGACCTCCCCTTTAACACACACTCGTCCCAAACACAACACACACTAACCACAGCACCAGATAGGGCCATCTGGTTATGTGTTGCAACATTTATTCTTTATATTCATTTTAAGCCCAATAAGCCCATAAGCCTGTTTTGCTTATTTAGTGCTTATTTCAATAAGCACTTTAAGCCATTTTATTTTTCTTCAATCAAGCACTGTTCAAAGTACTTTTCAGTAATTTTTTTAGATTTTTCCAAGATTGTTTACTATTTTTAATCAATTTTTCTTTTTAAAACTGTTTTTAATTCATAAAAAATTATTAAAAATCAAAAATATATAATTCCTTTTTAAAAAAATTTCTTTTATCATTTAGCACCTAGGAAAATTAAATTTGCTTTCGTAGGGTTAAAATTTTAGAATTTCGTTTTTTAAAGAACGGGTTTTGATCCCGTTCTTGTTTTCTTCACGTTTTTAACTTTAAATGCTTTCGTTTTTGGTTTACTTTTCTTTGTTCTTGAATTTTAGTTACTTAGGATTTATAAAAAGTTAAAAAGTCATTTTAGGGTTAAAATTTGATAATTTAGGTTTTCGAGTCGCGTTTTTTTAATTCCCGTTAACGTTTTAGGGTTTTAGCTCTTATAGCTTTCGTTTTTAGTTTGTCTTACTTATTTTTCCTGTAGATTTAGAAAACCCAATCAAATCTTTGTTATTCAAACATCAAATGTCAAACCGACTCTCGACTTTCCATTGCACGCCTCGTCGGGAAACGACCCGGGTAGGTTTTTAGGGTTTTGCTTTGGATAAAAGTGAAATCTTTTGAAAGCCTCACGGAATACTTACTTATTTACTGTTCTCGTTTTCTTCGCGTTTTTAACTTTAAATGCTTTCGTTTTTGGTTTACTTTTCTTTGTTCTTGAATTTTAGTCACTTAGGATTTTTAAAAAGTTAAAAAGTCATTTTAGGGTTAAAATTGATAATTTAGGTTTTCGAGTCGCGCTTTTTTAATTCCCGTTAACGTTTTAGGGTTTTAGCTCTTATAGCTTTCATTTTTAGTTTGCCTTACTTATTTTTCCTGTAAATTTAGAAAACCCAATCAAATCTTTGTTATTCAAACATCAAATGTCTACCGACTCTCGACTTTCCATTGCACGCCTCGTCGGGAAACGACCCGGGTAGGTTTTTTAGGGTTTTGCTTTGGATAAAAGTTAAAATCTTTTGAAAGTCTCATGGAATACTTACTTATCTACTATTATTGATAGTATCCTTACGTATTTATATTATTTATTTTATATATACGTATTTGGATCGAATCAATTTTTGGCGCCGCTGCCGGGGAGGTGTGAACGATTATCGTGAACGTTTGAAGATTAGTGTTTGAAGACCCTTCCCTCGTGAAGTTATCAATTTCGTTTGTGAATATTTTCTTTTTATTTTTATAAAAATATAAAAATGCAAAAATATTTTCCATTTCTTTTTAAAGAAAAATCAAAAAATATAAAGACATTGTCCTTAATAATAAAAATCATCATCAATATAATGTTCTCAACTGAACATTATCATAATAAGTTCCCTAAACAAAAGATATAAAACTTGCCTTTGTGTCACTTGTGAAGTACGGCTCACCTTTAAGAGATTAACAAACTATAAGATGGGTATAAGGAGGGTTGTTCCGACGAACTACGACCCGAAAGGAGAAGGTTTTTAATAGCTTCGCGCTTTCCCGCTCTCCGCTCCTTTGTGCGTTTTTCTCTTAAGAGCTACCTTGAAGCAAGATTGATTATGGTTAAGTTGTTCGAAATCACAATATTGTTTTCCCCCCCCTTTAATAAAATATTTTGTATAAAAAGCTTAAAAACTCCAAAATAATCTTCTTGTTTCTTCTAAACCAATTTAATTCTCTTCTAATACCTCATATCGTTTAATTCTTTATGTCGACATTTGTCCAAGTGTAGGTGTGGAGAACCGTTATATTTCACCCTTGTCGATGGGTACTTGCGGAAAAACACGTGTGTAATGATCTTCGAGATTGGCTATTGCTTCTATGCCATTCAAGGAACGTGAATCTTAACTTAAGATCAACTCCGAATTCTTTTGATAATCCCCCCGATTTTTCAAACCCACCTCCACAACCCCAATACTTGCAATACTCTTATGAGTTATGTGGGAATGATGCCCATCATGGTTACGATTGTCCACCTCAAGTCCCATTTGTCTACAATCAGGACCCGTGTTTCAATCAAACTTTATGATTGTTATTCACAACTTCACCGATTTTTTCCACAACAATATCCTGTTGTGAAGATTGTGGGGTCCCACGAGACTTTAATGTCAACGTGATGAATTCATACGAACCTAATCCGTGTTATGATTCTAATTATTCTGGTTTTGACCAATTTAAACCCCCACAGCACCCCGTCATTCATCAATCGATTCAAGAAAAAACTTGTGTTGAATTACTAGCAGAGGAACGGCGGCTATATCGATAATCACCTCCTCAAGAAATGAGAATCCAAGATATGGAGGATCTGAAGCAACATAATTAGATGAAATGAAAATTTAATTAATGACTTACAGATTAAAGATTATCGTAATGAGAGAATAGATATTCAGTATAGAAGGGAGTGTGAAATTAGGATTGATGAGCTTAAACAGAATTTCAATGGAATGAGTATTGAAAATAGGAAAAAGGAGAAAGAGCTTCTGCAACAAGAGCAGACAGCTTATGTTATAACTTCGCAACGGTTTAATTTTATTGATGATGATGATGACGATGAGTATTCTTTTGCTAGACAAGAATATCTCAACAAATTCTCCTCCGCAATCACGACAACCCATTTACCAAAATCAGACTCTCTATAATATAATAGAGGATAAGCAACTCACACTATCGGCAACGTAATCGACGAAATAATTAATATAGTTTTGAGGACCCTTGTTCCATCCCCCAAGTAGTCCGATTGTATAACCGAAGTGAATGTGAATATTGCCATTTGTGATGATTCTTCTCCGAAAAAGGATGAGGTGTTAGATGATATCATTTCAATTCCACCGGGAAATGATAATGATCATTTTAATTCCGAATCTAGTCCAATTGAATCCGTGCTTAATCGTGATAACATGATATCTTCCCCTAAGATTGACCTCCTTATCGAGGAGTTCGCCGGTAAACTCGCTCTTATCGCTCCAATTCCACCGGGAATTGTTGAAGCCGACCTTGATGCGAAGGAGAAATACGTTTTATTGAAAATTGATGTATGATAACCCTTTTCCTCGCCCTCCGGAAACTCTTAATGATGATTCTAAAATTGTCATCGATTATGGCGCCGCTGCCGGGGATTTGTGATTAAGATTCTTTCGTTTGAAGTTTGTTGATCGTGATTTGGAGAACCTTTCGTCTTTGAAAGTTACGCTTTTAAGAAAATCAAAAATACAAAAAAAATTTAAAAATATAAAAAGTAAAAAAAAAAATTTCTTTTCTTTTTAGTATAAGTAGAAGATTAATAACAAAAATACAAAAATATTTGCTCTTCCGGATTTTTCGATTTTTCTTGTGAATTCATTAAGAAATAATTTTTTTTACCAAGTTGGTAAAAGAACACCAACAAATAATACTTTCAATTGAAGTATTATCCATCAATAAGTTCCCGAACCAAAGATTAAATTTTTACCGTTTGTGTCACTTACGAAAAAGGCGCACCTCTTAGTAAAATTCTTAAATTTTACTAAGATAGTTACCCAAGTGGTTGATTATTCGAAACCAAAAAAATATACACTTTTCTCATTTCTTTTATCATTTCATTTGTTTGTTTAGTGCATGCGCACTAGAAATTCCAACTTTCCAAATAATTCAAACGTAACCATTCCGAGACGTCGAAATAAAGGACGTACTCCAAACGTAGTCGAACCCGAGCTTCGTACTATCGTTGAAGTTGAACCAATGGTGGAACGTACAATGGAAGAGCTACTCCGTGCACCCACGGAAGGGTACGGAGAAGCTATCGTTTTACCGAAAATTAATGCGGATCATTATGAGATTTAAAACCAAATTGTTACAATTGGTTCAAGCGAACACCGTATCACGGTTAGAGAACGAAAAACCTCATGCTCATATCAATAGTTTTCAAAAGGGATACCTCGACTCTACGATTTAGGAATGTGCCAAACGATGTAATTAAGCTATTGATGTTTCCATATTCACTCGAGGGGGCCGCTAAAACTTGGTACGAGAAAGAACCTCCTAATTCAATCTTGACTTGGGAGGACCTCGTTACCAAATTCGTGAATCAATTTTCCCTCCCTCGAAGACCACTCACTTAAAGAATAAAATCTCTCATTTTACCTAAAAATTCAATGAGTCTTTTAGTGAAGCGTGGGAACGATTTAAGGAAATGCTTAGAGCTTGTCCTCACCACGGATTTACGGAGTTAACTCAAGTTGATACCTTTTATAACGGTTTAAACGACAACGATCAGACTCCTTGAAATGCCGTTGAAGGTGGAAATCTTTTGATAAGACGACTAGAAGAGGCTTGAGATAATAATTGAGTAATAAATCAAAAGTGCGTTCATTCCGAAACAAACCAAATGCTTCTAGGATGAATACGACTTCTAGGGAAAGTGTTAGTAAAACGGATGAGAGAATTGATAAGCATGCGATTAACTTTCGACGTTTTATTTAGGTGTTTATATATTTTAAGGTCAGATTGTTCCTACAAAAGTTGTCACTCCCGCTCCGGTTAAAGCGTTGATGAAACTTACGTTACTTGTGGTGGTCCCATAATCCTCTCAACAACAACAACGTAGGAGGAGGAAAAAAGAGATTATGGCACCACCACAATGTAACGTAAGTTTCTCAACAACCAAGCTTTTAAACCAGGAGCGGGAGTGTCCAACTTTGTTTTTTTTTTTTATTTGTAGAAACAATCTCGCCTAAGGTCAGAAAGAGTAATCCGCAAGCTTATCCAATATCTCTCATCCGTCTTACTAACACTTTCCTAGAAGTCAGTATTTCAACCTAGAAGCATTTGGGTTGTTTCGTAAACCGCACTTTTGATTTAATTCACATTATATCAAAGCCTCTCAGTCCGTCATACTCAATAAGATATCCACCTTCCACGGCATTTAGGAGTCTTGATCGTTGTCGTTTAAACCGTTATAAAAGGTATCAACTTGAGTTAACTCCGTAAATCCGTGGTGAGGACAAGCTCTAAGCATTTCCTTAAATCGTTCCCACGCTTCACTAAAAGACTCATTGAATTTTTAGGTAAATCGAGAGATTTTATTCTTTAAGTGAGTGTATCTTTCGAGGATGGTAAAATTGATTCAACGATTTGGTAACAGAGGTCCTCCAAGTCCAAGATGAATAGGAGGATCTTTCTCGTACCAAGTTTTTAGCGCCCCATCGAGTGAATATCGGAAACATCAATATCATTCATTACAATCGTTTGCACATTCCTAAATAGTAGAGTCGAGGTAATCCTTTTGAAACTATTGATATGAGCATGAGGATTTTCGTTCTCTAAACCGTGAAACGGGTTCGCTTGAACCAATTGTAACAAATTTGTTTTAATCTCAAAATGATCCGCATTAATTTTCGGTAAAACGATAGCTTCTCCGTACCCTTCCGTGGGTGCAACGGAGAAGCTCATCCATTTGTACTTCCAGCCATTGGTTCAACTTCAACGATAGTACCGTAGCTCGGTTCGACTACGTTTGGAGTACTACGTCCTTTATTTCGACGTCTCGGAATGTTACGTTTGAATTATTTGAAGTTGAAATTCTATGCGCATGCACTAAACAAAGCAAATGACATGAAAAAGAAATGGAGACAATTAAATAATTTTTTTTGTTTACCGCATAATCACAACTTAGGTAAATCTCTTAAGTCAAATAAATTTTACAAAGAGGTGCGCCTTTTTTCAGTAATGAGACACAAAACGGTAAAAAATTAATCTTAGTTTCGGGAACTTATTGATGGATAAAAACTTCAATTGAAAGTATATTTGTTTGTGTTCTTTTACCAACATGTGTAAAAAAAAAAATTATTTCTTAATGAATTCACAAGAAAAATCAAAAAATCCGGAAGAGCAAATATTTTTGTAATTTTGTTTATTATTAATCTTCTACTTATACTAAAAAGAAAAGAAATTTTTTTTTTACTTTTTATATTTTTAAATTTTTTTTGTATTTTTGATTTTCTTAAAAGCGTAACTTTCAAAGACGAAAGGTTCTCCAAATCACGATCAACAAACTTCAAACGAAAGAATCTTAATCACAAATCCCCGGCAGCGGCGCCATAATCGATGACAATTTCAGAATCATCATTAAGAGTTTCCGGAGGGCGAGGAAAAGGGTTATCATACATCAAATTTTCAATAAAACGGATATCTCCCTTCGCATCAATTCGGCTTCAACAATTCCCGGTGGAATTGGAGCGATAAGAGCGAGTTTACCGGCGAACTCCTCGATAAGGAGGGGGGGGGTGGGGGTGGGGGGGGGGGGGGGGGGGGTGTTTGGGGTGTGGGGGGGGGGGGGGGGAGGTCAATCTTAGGGGAAGATATCAGTTACTTATCACGATTAAGCACGGATTCAATTGGACTAGATTCGGAATTAAAATGATCATTATCATTTCCCGGTGGAATTGAAATGATATCATCTAACACCTCATCCTTTTTCGGAGAAGAATCATCACAAATGGGCAAATCACATTCACCTTCGGTTATACCATCGGACTCACTTGGGGTATGGACAATCCATCAAACACTATACTTTATTAGATTCGTAACACGATTCCGTTGGCCGAATAGAGTGTCGAGATGCTTATCCTCATTATAAGAGATCCAGATTTTTTGTAAATCGGGTGTGATTGCGAGGAGAATTTAGTTGAGATATCTTGTCTAGCAAAAGAAATACACATCGTGACATCATCATCAATAAAAGTTAAACCGTTGCAAGTTATAACATAAGCTGCCCTGCTCTTGTTTGCAGAAGCTAGACTCTATCTCCTCCTTTTTCTATTTTCAATACTCATGATCCATTGAAATTCTGTTTAAGCTCATCAATCCTAATTTCACACTCCCTTCTATACTGAATATCTATTCTCTCATTACGATAATCTTTAATCTGTAAGTCATTAATTAAACTTTTCATTTCTTCTAAATAATGTTGCTTCAAATCCTCCATATCTTGGATACTCATTTCTTGAGGGGGTGATTGATCGATATTAGCCGCCCGTTCCTCTGCTAGTAATTCAGCACAAGTTTTTTCTTGAATCGATTGATGAATGACGGGGTGCTGTGGGGGTTCAAATTGGTCAAAACCAGAATAATTAGAATCATAACACGGATTAGGTTCGTAATAATTCATCAGTTGACATTGAAAAGTCTCGTGAGGACCCCCACAATCTTCACAACAAGGATATTGTTGTGGAAAACTCGAGGATAATGTTTGTGAAAAAAATCCAAGATTGATTGAAACACGGGTCCTGATTGTAGACAAATGGGACTTGAGGTGGACAATCGTAACCATGATGGGCATCATTCCCACATAACTCATAAGAGTATTGCAAGTATTGGGGTTGTGGAGGTGGGTTGAAAAACGGGGGATTATCAAAAGTGAATTCGGGCGGTGATGTGATCATAATTGAAAGAGATCTCCGTTCCGATGGCATAAGAATAGCAATAATCCATCTCGAAGATCATTAACACATTACCACACCGTTCGCAAGTACACCATCGACAAGGGTGACCATATAACGGTTCTCCACACCCTACGCATCGGACAAATGTCGACATAAAGAATTAAACGATAATGAGGGTTAAGAAGAGAATTAAATGGTTTAGAAGAAAAAGAAGATTTTTTTTTTTTTGGGTTTTTAAGCTTTTTAAACAACATATTTTATTAGGACAAAATGAGATCGAACAACTTAAACCAATAATCAACTTGTTTCAAGGTAGCTCTCTAAGAGAAAAACGCACAAAGGAGCGGAAGAGCGGGAAAGCGCGAAGCTATTAAAAACCTTCTCCTTTCGGGTTGTAGTTCCTCGGAACAACCCTCCTTATACCCCTCTAATAGTTTGTTAATCTCTTAAAGGTGAGCCGTACTTCACAAGAGACACAAAGGCAAGTTTTAAATCTTTTGTTCGGTGAACTTATTATGATAATGTTCAAGTTGAGAACATTATATTGATGATGATTTCTATTATTAAGAACAATGTTTTTATATTTTTTGATTTTTCTTTAAAAAGAAATGGAAAATATTTTTGTATTTTTATATTTTTATAAAAATAAGAAGAAAATATTCACAAACGAAATTGATAACTTCACGAGGGAAGGGTCTTCAAACACTAATCTTCAAACGTTCACGATAATCGTTCACACCTCCCCGGCAGCGGCGCCAAAAATTGATTCGATCCAAATACGTATATATAAAATAAATAATATAAATACGTAAGGATACTATCAATAATAGTAGATAAGTAAGTATTCCATGAGGCTTTCAAAAGATTTCACTTTTATCCAAAGCAAAACCCTAAAAACCTACCCGGGTCGTTTCTCGACGAGGCGTGCAATGGAAAGTCGAGAGTCGGTTTGACATTTGATGTTTGAATAACAAAGATTTGATTGGGTTTTCTAAATTTACAGGAAAAATAAGTAAGGCAAACTAAAAATGAAAGCTATAAGAGCTAAAACCCTAAAACGTTAACGGGAATTAAAAAAACGCGACTCGAAAACCTAAATTATCAATTTTAACCCTAAAATGACTTTTTAACTTTTTAAAAATCCTAAGTGACTAAAATTCAAGAACAAAGAAAAGTAAACCAAAAACGAAAGCATTTAAAGTTAAAAACGCAAGATTACGAGAATAGCAACATAAGACGTATTCCGTGGCATTCACCAAAAGATTCCACTTTATCCAAAGCAAAACCCTAAAAACCTACCCGTCGTTTCCCTCCCGACGAGGCACGCAATGGAAAGTGAGAGTCCGGTTTGACATTTGATTGTTTAATAACAAGAGAGTTGATTGGGTTTTCTAAATCTACAGGAAAAATAAGTAAGGCAAACTAAAAACGAAAGCTATAAGAGCTAAAACCCTAAAACGTTAACGGGAATTAAAAAAAACGCGACTCAAAAACCTAAATTATCAAATTTTAACCCTAAAATGACTTTATAACTTTTTATAAATCCTAAGTGACTAAAATTCAAGAACAAAGAAAAGTAAACAAAAAACGAAAGCATTTAAAGTTAAAAACGCGAAGAAAACGAGAACGGGATCGAAACCCGTTCTTTAAAAAACGAAATTCTAAAATTTTAACCCTACGAAAGCAAATTTAATTTTTCTAGGTGCTAAATGATAAAAGAAAATTAAAAAAAAAAGAATTATATTTTTTTGATTTTTTTAATAAGTTTTTATGAATTAAAAACAGTTTTAAAAAGAAAAATTGATTAAAAAATAGTAAACAATCTTGGAAAAATTTGAAAAATTATTGAAAAGTACTTTGAACAGTGCTTGATTGAAGAAAAATAAAATGGCTTAAAGTGCTTATTGAAATAAGCACTAAATAAGCAAAACATGCTTATGGGCTTATTGGGCTTAAAATGAATATAAAGATTAAATGTTGCAACACATAACCAGATGGCCCTATCTGGTGTTGTGGTTAGTGTGTGTTGTGTTTGGGACGAGTGTCTGTTAAAGGGGAGGTCACAGGGTCGAACCCTGTGGCTTCCCTTTTAAAAAACTTTTTTTTAGATTTTCTTTTTGCAATCTTATAAAACAAGCCAAAATATTAAACTTTAAAAAAGTAACTTTTTACAAAAACTTAAAAATAAGCAAAATAAATTGACAGTTTAAGCCTTTTTTTACACTAAGTCTAAAATAAGCTAACTGTTTGGCATTTTAAAGATAAATAAGCTAGGGAAAATGGGAAATAAGCTAAAGCAGATAGTTTACTATACCTAATAAGCAATGTGAACAAAAATAAGCAAGAAAACAGACAAATAAGCACAGAAAAGAAATAAGCCCTTTGGCTGAAAACTGCCAATCAAACAGCCTAAGGGACAATTTTTAGGCTTAATTTTAAGCACCAAATCAGATCCTTATGGACTAACAGCTTATATGCCCTTAAAATCCTATCAACAATCTATAGAAAATTATGCAAAAAAAAGTGGTTTGAAATAAAGATAAGCCATGAAAAAGTTAAAGAAAAAAGGTTGTTCAGGCAGATCACTACTTTTTGCTTTTCTTTACAAAGACAAATTTGCTTATGCAGCCTACAAAATAAGCTAGGAAAGGGTTTTAAAAGCTAAAATAAGCTCAAACAGATTGAGCTTGACCACCAATGAGCTTATGCTCTAAATTTCAAACTCTAAAAACAATTTTAACTAAACTAAATTTGAATATGAAAAAGGGCTTTTAAAACTAAAAAATTGAATTGGACAAGATTTAAAGAAAAACATTTTTTTTTTGCAAACTAAAAGTAAAGTTGAGTAAACTTTTTCTACTGCATTATAACACTAAAAACAACACAAACAAAACCTTAAAAACAAGAATTGACAATAAGCAGTTTGAAAAAGTTCACAAGACCACAGATTTAAAGTATTTGTATAAGACACCTAAAAACTTAATTTTATACTTTAAAAAACTGTTAAAACTGATTAGAATTCCTTAGATATGCTTGTTAAGGTTGACTTAGTGACCCAAATGGTTTAAAGACCATTTTTGACCCATTTTGTCCCTTGACCCAAACACCCCTTTAAGGACAGATTTTTGCAATTTTAAACTAAAACAGGTTAAGATAAGCATTATACTAAATCAAATAAGCATAATAAAGACAAGATTAAAGAGGGGGGTTTGTAAGGGGGGGGAGAGGGGTGGGGGGGGGGGGGGGGGGGGGGGGGGGGGGGGGGGGGGGAGGGGGGAAAGGCAGTGGGGAGGGGGGGAGGGGGGGTAAGCACAAAATTTTAAGCAGAAATAAAAAGCAGATATAACTAAATAAGCAGATGAACAGTGAAAGTAAGCTGAAAATTGAAACTGAGACTTACAAATGGTCCAAATGTTTTGTAAAGGTCCTAAATCTATCCTAACCCCCTAGTCCATGTTCTGAATTAGCTTTTAACCCAAGGATGATCTATCCTAACCCCCTAGTCCATGTTCTGAATTAGCTTTTAACCCAAGGATCCATCCATTTTTGATCCTTCATCCATTAGCAGCATATAAAACATCACCAAATCCAAACCAAACAACAAAGTTACTTTTGAAAGGAGATTTGCATATGAACAGTGAAAGAGAATTGAGAACATGGACTTATACAACTCCTGAGATTAAAAGAACAAATTTGTAACATCTGGCCACTTTTCAGAGATTTTTAAAACGACTAATTTCCCTTTGACTTTTTTGGGTCTGACTTGACTTTGACTTTTGATCTTTAATTGTCACAATAAAATCATTACCCGTAACCGTAAAATTGTCGGAACATGTTTTAAATAAATAATCATATTATTATTCACTCTATGTGCAAAGATTTATTTTAAACTTACGTCGAACAATGAAACGATAAGGAATATTTATTTCTAATGCTAACGTATAAAAACGAAACCACTAAATCACGTTTTCACCACATCGGATACCCTAAAGCAATTTGATGTACAAAACGATATTTTCAGACAACTTTTTAGTTTTACCCGAGACTTGAAAACAAGCAGAAGAGGGCTAAAACAGCCTCGCAAAGTTTTAAAAACTGCACACAACGGGTACCGACACACAAAAATAATTAAATTTATTTTTAATTATCACTATTTATTTAATAAAAATATTAAATAAAATCATTTAATATTTTAATTATTTAAGCGTTGTTGATAACGCGAATATCCGAGTTAAAATCATTTTTATTTTAACCGAGTCACCAAATAAATAACAGATATTTATATAAATGTTATAAAGTATTTATAAAATACTATCAAGTAAATACTCATTTTTATCAGAAAAATGATTTGGAAAACAATGGCACAAGTTTCATATTTTGAATCATCCGTTAAGTGGCTCAAACGAGTCCCGAACCGTTATTTAACAAAAATTACAACTTCGGAACTATCCTGTGATAATATGAAACATTTACACAATAAACCCTATACTATCACACACCCTACACTTTGTATTTTAACTTTTATATATAGTAATATATATATATATATATATATATAATATATAATAATATATAATAATAGTATATTATATATAAATATATATATAAAAGTTATAATATTTTTTTTCATTTTATAAAAAGTTATACACACATACATCTCTCCCATCTTTTCCGGCCACCGCCGACCGCCGGATTCCGGCCACCGGAAAACTTTTCCGGCGACTTTTTCGGCCGAATCCAAAAATGCTCCTCACCACCCGATCTATCCGATCCACAATCTCACTCGCCGCCACGCGCCTCCACCACCGCGAGCCCACCCACCACTGATCCACAGCACCACCGCCATCATCACAGCAACAAGAAGGGTGCGTTCGATTTTGTTATACCGCCACAAGGAGCGTTGGTCCCGGTGGTTTTACACCAAGGAGAGTGCGTTGGGTTTTCACCACCAAAGGGGTGCGTCTGGTTGCGGGTTAGAAGCAGGTTGCGTGTGGTTTTAAAGCCACCACGAGGGGTGTTTGGTTTTGGTTTAAACACCACGTAGAGTGCGTTGGTTTAGCATGAAACACGACATAGGGTGCGTTTGTTATGTTTACATCATAATAGGGTGCGTTTGGTTTTGTATAAAACAGGTTAGGGTGCGTTTGGTTTAGTAGAAAAACACCACGGGGTGCGTTTGGCTGTGTAAATGCAATAAGGGTGCGTTTGGTATTGAAAAGACAATAAAGCACCAAAGGGCGTTTTGGTTGGACAATTTGACGTATAGGGTGCGTTTGGGATAACAGAAACACACAAGGAGTGTGCGGGGTGCGTTTGGGTTTAGAGAATACAACAAAGGATGCGTTTGGTTTAGCAAAACAACAAGGATCGTTTGGTTTAAATACACTTGACTAATAAATAAAACACGAGACTTATAAAATATAATCGGAATAAACTAAAATGGTGGTTGAATGGTTAAAATAAAATATGGTAATTTAATTAATACACTTAATATTTTGGCATAACGCCAGCGGTTTTGTTTAAACGTGGAAGAAAACATTAGGTTTTATAAATATGGGGAAACGTTATATAACGGGAAGAGTCATGACGAAATTTATATAACTTTTTTATATTTAGTAATGTTTTACTAAAGCCAACTATTATTTTAAGGAAACCGATAAAAGGACTAAAGTTATATTTTAAAGATATAATAATTTGTTATAATACAATAACCGGATAAACGAACGAAAAACTATAACTTTTACAATGAGCATAACTCTATTTAGACACGACTCGACGAGGAAACAAAATATAAATGTTATATAAATATTATTTTATATTATAAATTGACAGCTAGAAGATAACATAACAATTATTGTAAAAAAAACTTTACAAACCTCCGGTTTAAAACGAAATCGGTAACCATAAAACGCACGTTGAACGCCTAGTCAAGAACTCCTAAATTAATTAAGTGGGTGATTCGGAAGACGGGTCAAACTAATTGGTATTAATCATTTACTCACACTTTATTATCTAATACCTTCAAAGCATTAAATACGTCACATTTAATCATTAGATTGTTTTCTTTGTTATAATAATTCACGGTATGAGTTATATAAGTGGTTATTTATCATAGTTATATAATGACATAATATATGACATACTTTGCGTTCACTTTCAATTTATTTATTTAACGAACCACCGAACTATTACATACTTAAATCTAAATCTTTATCAACTAGTCGTCGTTGACGTATACCATTCATCTGGCAAACCCAAATACATTAACCTAGGCTATGGACTTAGCCCGTTAAGATATAGCTGCAACTTCTTGATCGAGCCGCTTCAACTTCCGTTAGTGTTGTGCATATCTAGATCCTATCTAACAATCGTTCACATCATCGAAGGTGAGTTTATAGCCCAAACTTTTACATGTTTCATATATATATTTGGTGATAACAATGCTTGTTTATAAATGCATTTAGTCATGATTGTTTTACAAATTAGGATTACATACTCATTTACAGTAGCTCTCACCGCTATGGGATACATTACTTGACTTCATTTTTGGTCACGAATGCATACTTTACTTTTGAAATGATTACGGATTAGTGATTCGCTAGAATCTATATATATACGTAATAATAAAATATATAATATTATGGAAAATTACCAGTTTACCCTTGAGGACAAAGGTGAAAAGAAAAATCTTCACAAATATATATAATATAGATACGTATAAAACTGGCAAGTAAGATTCCGCTGGATCTTTATCTCCCCAAAGACTTTGAAATTGAAACCACGTTGATGATCGGTAAAAAAGAAACATGATTTGAATTGAAGACAAAGATTGATTTGATTATCTACTTTTAAAAATTAAAATTAACAAACTCTAATAATTAAGCATAAATACAAATAACGGGAAACTAAAATTTAACTAAAAACGCAAAACGGGACCCCTAAACGAAGGTCAAAAAACTTAAAATTTTCTTTTTAAATAAACTCTATTTGACTAATAAGTAAGTTTAAAGAAAACTAGAACAAAAACGGAGTTAAAATGAGCGTTAAAACACGAAAAACGAGAACGGGAACGAATCTCGTTCTTTAAAAAACGAAATTTTGCAAATTAGACCCTACGAAAGCAAAACTAATTTTCCTATAAACTTTATGATAAAAGAAAATTTTCTAAAAAGATTTATATTTTTTTGATTATTTTTCTATTTTTTATGATTTTTTAAAGTTTTTAATGAAAATAAATGTTTAAAAATACTAAACTAATTATAAAAATTCTAGAAAAAATACAAAAAATAGCTTATACTAATTAGAACCTAGGAAAAATAAGCTTATAATATAAACACAGCTATCAAATAAGCTCATGAAATAAGCTGAAAACAACTTATAAACTTAAAAGGGAAAAACGTGTATAAAAGTAAAGTGTTGCAAGGTTATAACGAAAAAGACCCAAGGGCGCAGTGGTAGTGAGTGTGGTGTGTGTGTTATAAAAGGGTTGAAAGTGTTGAGGTCGGGGGTTCGAGTCTTGCTCACCCCCGATTTCCACTTTCCCTTTTTTTTCAAAAACTTATAAAAGCAAAGTTATTAAGCACCTAAAAATAAGCATTTTTAATAAAAGCAACTTTTTATGAAAAGCCCTAAATAAGCTGTTAAACAGCTTATAATATGACAGAAAGTACTTAGCATTTTTTTTGGCTTTTTAAAGGATTTTTAGAACTTCACAAGCTAAAATAAGCTAAACCCTAAGAACAAAAAGCACTTTTAAGACTAAAGTTAACCTAATAAGCTACTAGAGAATAACTATTAAACCTGAAATCTCCAAATAAGCTCAAACAGTACTAACTTAATGTTAGTACTGCTAAGCTTCTTACTTAAAGCTTCTAAACTACTAAGAGCTAGACAAGCTCTTGGGAAAGGCATAAAATGAGCTTATCTTTTCTTCTTAACCTAATAAGCTAAAATGCACAAAAATAAGCACAAAGTAATAATCCATAAGCTAAAATTCTCAAATAAGCATTTATATAGACATCCAAACATATTTAATAAGCACAAATAGACAGAATTAAGCACAAATAAGCTAGACTATAAGCAAAAATTAAGCAAAATAGACTAGGAATTTAAAGATAGAAAGGATAGAGAAAACTTACAAAGGCCTTAGCTAA
>BQNB010098669.1:0-12270 GCA_026074375.1 Tanacetum coccineum
AAATACATTTTTGAAAGTATGGTGAAGAACTTGGAGAATGTGTCTGGTAAATATCCAAGATTTGTACAAGTGTTTTTGGAGAAACAATTGGAAGGAATGTCAAATCATAAAAGGATTTATGTTACACCCTGTCACACTAAGAAGATTTTTAGAAACATGAGAAGGGTAGAGAAAGGCTTTTCTGGAAGAGAAACACCCTTATTTCCAACAATGATGGTACAAGCTCAAGAAAAAATGGGTGAAGGTTCAACAAATCCTACTGATCCCCATCACACGCCCATCATTATTCAACCATCAACATCTCAACCTCAAAAGAAACAAAAACCTATGAAGCCAAAGAGAAAGGATACTGAGGTACCTCAGCCTAGTAGTCCTATAGACAATGTTGTAGATGAAGCTGTCTATGAGGAGATGGATGATGTTTTAGAAAGGGCTGCCACTACTGCTACTAGCTTAGATGCAAAGCAGGATAGGGGTGACATCAATAAGACCTAATCCAAGGCAACACTTAATGAACCAAGTTCCTTAGGAACTAGTTCAGGTAGTGCTCCCAGACGTCAAGAAACCATGGGGGATACTATTGATCAAACTGGGTTAGAGAATGTATCTAAAACTTCTAATGATTCACTGCTCGCAAGAGTTAGCACACCTCAAAGTGACGAAGATAGTATAAAACTTAAGGAATTAATTGAATTTTATACCAAATTGCAACCAAGAGTGCTTGACCTAGAGAACACAAAGACTGCTCAAGCTCAGGAGATTACAAGTTTGAAATTAAGAGTCAATAAGTTAGAGAAGAAAATAGGTTCAAGAACTCACAAGCTCAAAAGATTATACTAGGTTGGTAGATCTACAAGAATAATTTCCTTTGATGAAGCTAGTTTAGGTTATTAGGAGGATGCATCCAAACAGAGAAGGAAGATTGATGACATTGATAAAGATGCAGAGTTTACATTGGTTGATGAAACTCAAAGGATGTATGGTGATGATTTAATGTTTGATACAAGTGATCTTGCTAGTGAAGAGGTATTTGTTGTTGAACAAGGAGTTCCTGGTAGTAAGAAAGATGATGTAGTTAGTACTGCTGGTATTGCTACAACTGTTAGTGCTGCTGCAACAATTGTTCTAATAACTCCTGAAGAAATTACTTTGGCTCAAGCACTTCATGAATTAAAAACAGCAAAGCCTAAGGTAAAAGGAATTATCTTCAAAGAGCCAGTGGAATCTACAATAATAACAACACTTTCTTCACAACAACCATCGCAGGTCAAGGTTCATGACAAGGGTAAAGTCAAAATGGTAGAACCTGAGAAGCCTATGAAGAAGAAAGAACTAATTAGGCTTGATAAAGAAATTGCTTCAAAGTTACAAGCTGAATTTGATGAGGAAGTAAGACTTGCAAGAGAGAAAGTTAAAGAAGAACAAGAAGCCAATGTTGCCTTGACTGAAGAATGGGATAATGTGCAAGCAATGATAGATGCTGATTATCAAATGGCTCAACAAATGCAAGCGAAAGAACAAGAAAAGTTGAGTATTGAAGAGAAGTCCAAATTGTTTGTACAACTCTTCGAAGCAAGAAAGAAACACTTTGCAGCAATGAGAGCTTAAGAAAAAAGGAACAAACCACCAATTAAAGCTCAAAAGAGAAAAACAATGTCAACTTATCTGAAAAACATGGCTGGATACAAGCACAATCAATTGAAGAACAAAAGCTTTGATGATATTTAGAAGTTATTTGACAAAGCTATGAAGAAGGTAAACACATTTGTAGATATGGATACATAATTTGTGGAAGAGGCAGTGAGACAAGAGTAGAAGGAAGTTCTAAGAGAGCAAGAGAAGAGTTAGAACAAGAAAGCTCTAAAAAGCAAAAGTTGGAAGATGATAAAGAAATAGTAAAGCTTAAAAGACTAATGGAAGTCATGCGAGATAAAGAAGAGGTTGCACTTGATGTTATTCCTTTGGCTGTTAAATCTCTAAGCATTGTTGACTGGAAGATTCATAAAGAGGGGAAGAAAAGCTATTACCAGATAATCAGGGCTGATGGACATTTAAAGTGTATTAGTGTTAGTCATATGCTTAAAAGTTTTAACATAAAAGACTTGGAAACTTTGTACAAATTATTAAAAGCTAAGTATGGATCAACAAGACCAGCGGAGGACTTGGATTTAGTTTTATATGGAGATTTGAAGACAATGTTTGAACCACATGTAGAGGATAATATATGGAAAAATCAATCAGACTACAAAGTATTAGATTGGAAGCTATATGATTCATGTGGAGTACATTCATTGAGGAAGCAAAATGTCCACATTCATATGTTGGTAGATAAGAGATATCCTTTTACAACACCTACAATTACAAATATGCTAAATAGGAAGCTAAAAGATGATCATTGGAATGAAATGTGTTATCAGCTTCTTAATCTTCTTACAAAACAGCTCAAGAATCAATGAAGTGTTTGGAAGCATCCTCCTAGTGATTATGAAGCTTTGAATGAAATTTAATGATTTTGAAAAAGAATATCAAGTTTAAGGGAGAATTGTTGGGATTAAAAGCCTTCTTGAAGTTACTGTTGATAAGGTTTGTGTTACTACTGCTAGCACAAATATAATGAAAAATATGCTAAGTAGTTAACACTGCTAGTTTAACTTAGTACTGCTAGTATATGTTAGTACTGCTAGAATAAAGTTAGTACTGCTGGTGAATATTTAAGTAAATATTCTAAGTAGTTACTACTGCTTGTACACAGTTAATGCTGCTGGTGTAAAAGTTACTACTGCTTGTTAAGAGTTAATGTTGCTGGTACAAAGTTACAGCTGAAAGATTACAACTACTGAAAGATAAAGATTGCTTGAAGATCAAGATTACTTATGAGATAAGGATTGTTATTTATAGAATAGATCTTTGAGAATAATCTAAGTTTTAGTAATATAGTGTAAATCGACTAGGACTCTTTGGTGTATAAACGGAGGTCCTAGGGCATAGAGTTTTATGTATCTTAGTCATATAATTCATAGCATCAAGGTTTTGTAACCCTAATACTAGGAGAGTATTCGTATTATTTGTAATAATAATATTGGAGCTTTTATTGGTGAAATTATATTGTTTTGTGAAACTGAAGAATTCTTCTTATATTAAAGATTAGATTCCGCATAATCTTTAGTATACCAGATGGATATCAAGAGTGCTTTTCTTTATGGTAAGATTAAAAAGGAAGTCTATGTTTGTCAACCACAAGGATTTGAAGATCTAGACTTTCTTGACAGAGTTTACAAAGTAGAAAAGGTACTGTATGGGCTACATCAAGCTCCTAGAGCTTGGTATGAAACCTTGTCAACTTATTTGTTAGACAATAGATTTCAGAGAGGAAAGATAGACAAGACTTTGTTTATTAGAAGGGACAAAGGTGATATTCTGTTAGTTCAAGTGTATGTAGATGATATTATTTTTGGCTCTACAAAGAAGTCATTATGCAATGAATTTGAAAATTTGATGCATAAGAAGTTTCAGATGAGTTTTATAGGTGAACTCACATTCTTCTTAGGATTACAAGTGAAGTAGAAGAATGATGGCATATTTATTAGTCAAGATAAATATGTTGCTGAAATTCTAAAGAAGTTTAGGTTTATAGAAGTCAAGACTGCAAGCACACCAATAGAAACTCAAAAGCATTTGCTCAAGGATGAAGATGGTGAAGAAGTGGATGTTCATTTGTGTGTGTGTGAAATTCAAATGGGTTGTGAGAGAGAATTTGAATAGTGGATATGTGGTGGAGAATGTTTTGATAAGATGGTAAAGTGATATATATATCACTTTACCCTCCCTCTCCTACTTCACTCACAGCTTCTAGGTTATTTATGTATAGGCGCCAACTGTATTCTACTCCTTGTGGGGGGTATATATAGTGTGCGCTTTATTATGGTTTCTGTGTTTTGCATCTTGCCAGAAAATTATACTACTATATTAAACCTTAATCCATTTTCTAATTGATGCACTATCGGTAAGCTTGATGTTAGATGTCGATTCTTTGTTAATTGATGTGTCGATAGATAATTGTGAACATCCTGTGGGTTTTTGATGATATGTTGTCTTTAATTGAATACCTGCTTAGAACCAAATGCAACTTTGATCGGGTTTAATTTTGGGGTTTTTGAAAGATGAGTTGTGTCACATGCAACTCTGATCGTCTTTGGTTTTGGGGATTTTGAAAGGTGGATAGTTTTGTCTATTTTATTTGATTAGGGGTTTTTTAGCTCTGATTTATGTTGTTATTGTTGTTTGTGTTTGCGTGTTTCAGTTCGTGTTGCTTATCAAGTTATTTGAACTTAATTGTAAGCCTTACATTTTGCAACCACGGTAGGTTGTTGCATTGTGATGGTTGAAATTGACCCGTATTTTGTCAAGGCATCACTAGATTATGTTTATAGCAATGGAAGGTCAAATTAACTTTGTTAAGGCTTTGTTGACTTTGCATTGCATTTACTTACCCTTTGTGTGGCGTCTGAAAGTAACGTGTGGCTTGGCCAGGTATCATGGCATCATGCTTATAGCCGCCACATCTCTTTTTGGGGTGGTTGATGTAAGTATCTTATGTTGATGCTGTTTGTGATTAGTTTAGGTTGTAACTCTAATTGGTTGTTGGATCATTTATGGTGAAATGCACCCATATCTTGGCGTGGCAGCATGAGGTTGCGTTTACAGCCATGGAGGGTCGAATAACTTTTGTTAATGATTTGTTGATGTTGCGTTGCATTTTCTTATGTTTGCTAAGAGTGGTCAAACTGGCCAATATCTCGACGGGGAATCACGACATTGTGTTTGATGCCATTGTGGGTCGTGGTGGTGCTGTAAGGGTGCTTTACTAATCAATATTATTTTGTTTTGGCTATCTTTTCTTTATACTTTGCTGATGGTGCCTTGCATCTTTCTTACGCTTCCTATACTGGGTAAGCATGACCTGTTATATGTTTATTGTTTGGCAAAAGTCGACACGTAATTTGGCAGGGCAGTACCAAGTTGTGCTTGCAGCCATTGCGGGTTGCATAATCTTTTATACATATTATTGTATTAGTGTGTTATATTAGCGTAGGTGATTATTTATATCACATACTTGTTTGCGGGCCCATTTTGAGTTTGTTGTTGACGATGAAAATATTATTGCGTTTGTGCATTTATTACTTTGCAACGACAACAAGTTGCTGAATCGTAAAGGTTGATATTGACCCGGATCTTGGTGGGGCACCACAACTGTGTGTTTGCAGCCATGCCGGGTCTGATACCCCTTTATTTGGTCCAGCGCTTACACGGTTGAGACAAACCATTTCATTCTTGGATGTTTTTTTGTTTACTTTGGGTTACGTTTTTAAGGATTGACTTTGCTGATGATGTTAAGGTATTTTGAAGTTGATTTCCTTTTGTCTATTTTATTTTATTAGGGGGTTTTGGGCTCTGATTTATGTTGTTATTGTTATTTTTTTGCGTGTTTCAGTTCGTATTGCTTATTCAGAAGTAGAATACAGCTGGCACCCATGCATAAATAACCTAGAAGCTGGGCGTGAAGTGGGAAAGGGAAAGTGACAATAGGTTGTTAGATTATGATGGTTGAAATTGACCCGTATCTTGGCGGGGCATCACTAGATTATGTTTGCAGCCATGGCGGGATAAGTTACCTTTGTTAAGGCTATTGTGATGTTGCATTGCATTTTTCCTATGCTACCTTTATCGGGTAAGCATGACCCGTTCTATGCTTATTATTCATAAAAGTCAACACACAATGGTGTGGCAGCACCACATTGTACTTGCAGCCATGGCGGGTTGCATGCTCTTTTATACATATTCTTGTATTAGTGTGTTATATTAGCGTCTTTACGAACGCATTTTGAGTTTGTTGTTAGTGATGGAGATACTATTACGTTTGTGAATTTATTACTTTGCAACCACAATAAGTTGTTGGACCGTGAAGGCTAAAATTGACTCGGATTTTGGCAGGGCAACATGACAGCATCTTTGTAGTCATTTCAGGTCTGGTACCCCTTTAGCTGGTCCATACTCGCATGTCTGAGCCGAGATGTTTCATTCTTGGATGTTTTTTGTTTACTTTGGGTTACACTTTTAGGGATTAGCTTTGCTGATGATGTTATGGTATTTTAAAGTTGATTGCTGAGAATGTTATTGACGGATACACTAGTAGAATCAGGACTGATCAAGAGTTTGTTTTTATTATGTCGCTTTGATTGGCAGCAACAACGATTTCAAAGGTTAAATTAATTTTAGGATTGTATTAACTGATTACTTGAACACATAAATGATTGTTAGAGTGTCATAGGGGTTTTGCTAGTGTCACGTGTGGTTAATTAGAGAACTTAGCTTCTAATTAGGCATGCGTGAGAGTGGCAAAACCCTTATCGTATAATTATATGCTACTTTGTGCTTACTAACCATTGTTTACATCTAATGTCCCACCAAGTGCATGCTACTTTGATGAGGCAGTGATGAATATTAGCAGTCTCAGTAGAATGCGTGAAAGTCCATGACTTGGCTAGGCAACCTATTAGGTATGCAACAATAACATACTTGCGCTTCCTCAGAACCTCGAGCTCTTATTTGAGCCAATCGATTTTACAATATACAATAATTAAATAAAATCTTTATTATTGCTTTTGAAATTTAAGTGTGATGATCAACTACTTTGTGATGTGTACCAATTCTTGAGCAGCATATGAGCGTCTAAAGCATCAAGTGAGATATTATACGTGCACATAGGTTGCTCAAGAATAAGAATGCATATAAGCAGTTGGAGTGCTAATCGTGACAGTAGTTAAAAGCAGGTTGTGTATTTAAATGACATTCCCTTTATTTGGTTCTTTATCAATTTGAGCCAGTACAATATTGTTTGGTTACTATTCAGTGTCTCACAACCATAGGCGATAAAGATACTATTGCATATGTGCATTAACTGTCTTCCTTCCATAATGAATTGGTGGGTCATGACAGGTGTAAGCAACAAATATCTTGGCAAGGCAGCATCAACAACAAAGGTGTTTGCAGCCATGGCAGGTTGAACACCCTTTTAATTAAAATTACGCTCGCAAATCTGAGCCAAAAAGTTAAGCATTGAGGTAGAAATTTTAAGAAGCTTAAGCTCTGCTCTGAGCCACTACCGAAAACAATGCTACTTGACTACTGTTAATTTACCTCGATCTCTAATGACCAGCTCTATGTTTAAATGATCAGCCAACAAGGATTTCAATGGTCAGTTTGGAATTTTATTTTTGTTGACTGATTACGTTAACACATAAATGATTGTTCAAGTGTGATATGGGTTTTGCCACTATCACGTATGCTTAAATAGAGAAAATAACTTCTAATTTGGGTATGGTCGAATGCTACATTGTGCTTGCTAACCATTGTTTACATCTGAAGTTCCCTAATTGCATGCTACCTTAATGAGGCGATGATGAGTATGAGAACTTTATACTCTTCTCTAAGCCAAACGATCATTCAAAAGTGAATATGAATAAGATGGTAGTTGGTGAAAGAATATGTGATTGAAACAAAAGTGGGCGCGTGAAGTGGTAGAGGTTTATGTAAGTGATGAGGAATCATGTATTTACCAAATAGACTGAGGTTTAATATAGTAGTATAATATAACGAGAGCATGTAGCTTATTAACCTCCATCTCTAATGACTAGCTCTGTGTTCAAAGTATTAGTAAAAAAGAACGCTTTTAAAAGAGAAATTATATTTATAGTCGTGTTGACTGGTTACTTGAACACATGAATGATTGTTGGAGTGCGATAAAGGTTTTGGCACTATCACGCGTGCTTAAATATGAAAAATGGCTTCTAATTTGGCATGCGTAAAAGTGACAAAACCCTTATCATATATTTATGCTACATTATGTTTGGTAACCATTGTGTACACCTGGTGTCCTACCAATTACATGCTACCCTCATGAGGCGATGATGAACACGAGTAGGTACAATAAAAGAAGTGACAGTCTATAACTTGGCTAGGCAACCTATTAGGTGTGCAACCATGTCAGACTTACACTCTTTCCTAACCTCAAGCTCTTATCTGAGCCAATCGATCCTTTCTTAGAGGCATTGATATTTTATCGTTCCTTTATAATGTAGAAAGTCAGGCAATGATGATAACGGGATGTGTACCGATTCTTGAGCAGATTATTTGTGTTTATAACATCAAATGAGATGCCCTACGCGTAGATAAGCTGCTCAAAAATAAGAACGCGCAGAAGTGGTTCGGTTTTGAATGACAATCCCTATTTGAGCCTATACTTGAAAAACTGCTATTGAGAATTTATTATTTACATATTTGACTGTTATATGTATTTTATGTGACAATTGATAATTTACAGGTTAATATTTAATCATAAACATTAAATATTTCACTTTGAACGTATATGTGATTCATTTAACCTAAAACCATGAAGTTATCCCACAAACTATAAAAAACGTCTATGAATGCACAACAACTCTAGAATAAGCTTAGTCTGCTCATAACTAGAAAGTTATCATCAACATAAACTTATTTCATAATTCATATGCATGTCATTTTATAAGATTTATGTAAGTTATTTAAGTATCACATTTCATGCATGCATGCACCATATTTTACCATATTTTCTATAATTTTATGCAAACTACACTTACAAACAAATTCAAAATATAAACACCTTTTCCCCCTTGTTTCCGTCTTATTTCCTTCCTCACAACCATCTAGAAACTATTTTGTCCTAACTCCCATTTAACCTATCTTCTTTACATCCTTTTATCCATAGTATAAGTCTTTACTCCTTATTATCCAAGATCTAGAGCTTTACATTTCATTAACTAACTAGTGAGAATCTTTCACCCTTTTATCCCACTTTGGCCTCCTCTCCTATCCATTGGATCTTGGTTTGATTGCTAGTTAATACCAAGTCTAACTCTTGCTATATAAAGGAAGCACAAGTATTATCATCCCTTCTTACCAACAAAGCAACACACACTCTCTTTTCCTCTCTTCTTAGCTCACGACAACAACAATAAAACACAACAAGGGTTTCAAAATTTTGTTTATGTACTTACAAGAAGATCAAGTGGTTTAGTTTGGAAGCTTGGGTTTACAAGAGTTATATTAGGGTTTTCAAAGGATTTCGGGTTGATTTCATACACTTTTCTTTCTCATTTCTTATCCTAACCTTTATAAGCATCCATATACTTCTTATATTAAGCATACATAGCATTCATACTTCTATATAAGTAACCATTACATGTTTGTGATATAAAAAACTTATTTTTGAATGTATTCACAAAGTTTCTAATGATTGCGCCTTATTATTTATTTTTGTTACTTAAAAATAGACTTGCGTTAGATTTATCTTTCCTACACTTAAATATGATGTTATTGGTGTAACATGTTCAAAAATCATAACTTGCGGAAGTGATCTTGTATTTTTAATTTGAGAACCAAAAGTTGATGTAAACCTTGCTGAGTGCACTACTTTTGACCCATTTTTGAGCACTTTAAGGTTTGATTCATGGACAATGATTAATAGGGTTATGTAGTAGACATAGCAAGCTAAACGTAGATAGTTGGATCATAAAAAACAGACTTGTAACGAAGAAGTTACAGCCATTTGAAAATATGTGAAAAGTCATTTCTGAAAAATATTGACAGCTTTAAAATGAAAAAGATTTCTGACCTCGCAATTTTGGAGCCATTTTTAGGCACTGTAGAGTCTGAATCTTAAGAAAGGTCAGTAGGAACTTTAGATAGCCCTCACGGAGTACTTTCCAGGAAACCCAGACCCGTGTCAAACAGATAAGAAACGAGAGAGTTACGACCCTCTAAAGTTGGGCAAAAATCACTTTTCACAAGTTTTGGAAACATTAGTTTAAATTGTTGAAATGTTGTGTAAATCATATTTGACTTATAAAACTTAAACACAAACATGTATGGGTGATACAAAGTTTATAATTCGCATATGCATTATTGCACTTCATTTTTATGCGCCTAAAGCATCTCGTTATTTAATTAGGTTGCAGTTATGATTCGTTGCGTGTTGTACTTGTGATTATTTTTCCCGAGTCACTACGTTACTTAAGGTGAGCTTTATAGCCTCACTTTTATATGATTTATAAATTGTTTTTCAACACTTGGGGTAAGATACATTACTTGCTCTTACATATAGACACAAGTGCTTTTAAACTGTTGCGGATTAGCCTAAGTACCTATTATCCTACTTTATGCCAACTATCATGAACCGTTAACTACTTTGTGTTGAATCTAAAGATCGTTTAAGCTCGGGTTGTTTAGACCTTTATCTAGGATAATATCAATGTTCATAAGTTATAAAAACAAAGCGGAATAAGAACAAAGATATTCAACAAGGTTTACCATTTATATGTTTCCATCAAGTCCTAATTCTAGACGATCAACTCTAGAACGGTTACAATCTAACAGGGATCAAAGATCCTTAGGGCTACACCAACTCTACTAGACGTCTACATCTTTAACACTTTGTGTACACATACTTTTTTGGATATCTTAAACCTACACACCTAATACCCTTTATATAGAGGGATATTAAAGCTTACAAAGGAAGCTAATCAATAGATAAGGAAACTATTTAAATCACATTAATATGTTTCCTAATCATTATCTTTAACATCTTTAACCAAATCTTCATAATTCTCCACCAGCTTGAAGAATTCTTTAATGACGATTCTGATCCTTTTGTTTCATTCTTTTATTTATTTTGTCTCATCAAATTTAGAATCCCAACAATCTTCCCCTATTTGATGATGACAAAACAAACAAAGTCGTGTACGAACTTCATCATAAAGCCAAAGCTTCCCCTGAAGTTGAGATGTAATCATCTCCCTGAATGAAACAAAACTTCCAAGCTTCCCCTTAATCAGATATCCTTTGTATCATGCCACCATATATGATAAGCTGCAAATCATATCTCTATAATCTTCTTCCCCTTTTTGTAATCATCCAATAGGGGTCTTCAGTAGATAAGCAACTTGTAAACACTTCCCCTCAAATGGTGCATGTAGATGGTTAAACATTTAATCAATAAGCTTCCCCTGAAACCCATATGTTTACCATCTCTTGAATCTCGAACTCTGTAGGCTCTATGTAGTGATCACTGATGAAGAAAATCGAATATAACGAATTTGATGAAGAAGTAGAATCTCCCAAACTTGTGTCTTATGTCTTGCACTATCCACGTGACGTCGAACTCATACCAAGACCAAAATATAAGTAGATCGCAATCTCTTGACAAAATCCTCAACTATATGAGACACTGAGCACTACAACGTAACTCCTTAAAGTGATAGCAAATGTGAGCATTGAGCACCATGAGAAAAAAATCACACACCTTTGCTAGATTTGTCAAGTCTTCGTCAACACCATTAAAGCACGAACAAGTTATCTTTAAAATCAATGTCCTGCTATAAACATGACTTTAAGATATGATAAGACACGCATCTGTGAAACCCAACTACAACATCAAATAAACAATATTCAACTGTCTTCATAATCACCTCTTCAAATAATCTCCAAAAACGAGCCTTTTAAATGTTTAAGAACATTTAAAAATCAATCCGTTAACTTCCCCTTAAACGAAGCATTCGAGATCCAAATCCATCCAAAAACCAAAATTCATGTATTACCCGATATCTTATAAAGCAAGCAGTACGTTCGGAGATATCGGATAACACTAACGGTACTTTCACAAATAGCAGCGGTACTTTGATCTTTTCAGCAGTACTTTGATCACAACGAGCAGTACTTTAATATAGGGAGCAGTACCTTGAGTAATGAATGAGCAAAATTTATCCCATACCAAATCTGTTGGCACAAAACGCAACCCAATACACAACTTATTAGGATTTTCGGATATAACAATTATCATGCTAACCATTTTGATCGGCCCATACTAGTTTCTAACCCAAAAGCCCATACCAACTTTAATATCCAAATACATAGAGTTATATAACACCTCCAATCCCGTATTTTTCTCACTCGGTAACCCTAATTCATTTTCTCCGCCCCCATCTACTCACACTCTGCCTTATCTCTCCATATCTCTCCATCTCACAATACACGCACCCATTCATCTTTATAACAGATCTTTCACAAAACAGAACTCCAACCTTATAACTCCTAGTACACTACTCCGTCACTCAACTATTACTCCTCTATCAAACTCAAACTCAAACACTGCGTCTATTATCATCTCACACAGCCACA
>BQNB010098670.1:0-25102 GCA_026074375.1 Tanacetum coccineum
TATGATTTGATGTACATATAGTCAATGTTGCTGCTTATTCAAGTGTTGTTGAAGAGATATGACTTGTTGCTGTGAAGTGCTAGATTATGATACTTAGAAGATTAGTTGCTGCAAAGATCAGGTAGTGATGATTTCAAGAGTTGTTGATATAAGTCAAGAACCTGTTTATACAGGAAGATCATCATGTTGCAGTTCTAGAATAATTCCAAAGATAATGCTCACAAAATCCTCAAGAAGATCATAATGAAGGTAGTAAAAGAAACTTGAAGATCACAAGTGAAGTTCAAGTTAGGGGAGGATTGTTAGGAATTATTGTAAACAGAGTTAAGTCTGGTAGTTATAGTGTTAAGTATGGTAGACATAGTTAAGTCTGCCAGTACTAAGTTAAGTCTGGCAGTTATATAGTCAGTACTGTTCTTATTTAGTTAAGTCTGTTTATGTAACAAAATAGTAATAATAGTTATCTTAGAGAAATCTTAGGAGATATCTTAGGAAAGGATATGCATCATCCTTTCACATGTTTGTAAATCCCATTAGGGTTTCCTTGGTGTATAAAAGGAACCCTATGGCACAATGTTTAGTATGAGATTGAAATAGTATTCTAATAGAAATTAATAGCAAATAGCAAAGTTTTATATTGTGTTCTTCTTAGTACTTGTGTTAAGATTCCGCATTAGCACATAGTATTCATAGTCACTGTCTCTCATATAGTTGATTTGGATTTATTCAAGTTAGTTATTGTCCTACAAAAGGCTAAACAGATCCAAGACTTTGGACCTACAACGTATTTGATATATGGGGACTAGATTTTATGGGACCCTTTCCGAACTCAAAAGGGAATAAATATATATTAGTAGTTGTAGATTACGTCTCAAAATAGGTAGAAGCTCAAGCCCTTCCTACAAACAATGCTCGCATTGTAATTTGGTTTTTAAGAAGGCTATTTGCAAGATTCAGAGTTCTTAAAGCTTTGATTAGTGATCGTGGGACGTATTTTTGCAACTCTAAATTAGAAAAAGCCTTGCAGAAATATGGAGTGACTCATAAATTATCTAATGCATATCACCCTTAAACCAACGGACAGACTGAAGTGACCAATAGAGCTATAAAACGTATTTTGGAAAGATCGGTTGGGTATAACTGGTATGTGTTTAATTACACATACCTTTAACTACTAAAAACGGACTTAAATGACTAAAAACGTACCAAAAATACATTTTATTTGTAGCTTTTGCATTTGTATAGTGCAGGTAACGGATATCTAAGAAAAGGACAAAAATCGAAGCCAAAACAACAAAACCAAGCACGAGAACGGAAAGACCGTGAGAAGTCAAAAAGACCAAGTCAAAGTCAACAAAAAAAGTCAAAGTCAAAGTCAACCCCGGGAAGTAGCATTGGAAAGAGCATCGAAAACCGAACCCGAAAACTTAAATTGCCAAAAGTGGGCCCACCTGTACCCACCTAGTGGGTCTGGGTCAACCCACTTATATCTTTATAAGCCTTAAGCCTTCTAAAAGGCCCAAGTCTTTTTAAACCATACCCGGCCCAACAACTAGCCCACCATCACCCTTTATAACACCCCGTTAATCCCCTTCCCTCTTAAACTTAACCCCGTTAGTCCTCAAAAGGACTAAGGGTGCAAACACCAACCCAACTTCAAGGGAAAAAATTGTAAAACTCAAGGACTATAATTGCAATACATTTATATAACCTCAGGGACCATTCTTGCCATCTTTCCAATCTTTCAAAAATTGCAGGAACAACTGTACATCCCCTTCATGTGCCCTGTCCTCACTACCCGCCAAAACACTCCAACACTATTCCCCTTTCTTCTCTCCCTTATCGACCAACCTTATCCCTCCCTTTATTGCCACCTTGGCAATCCCTTGCATCCTTATTCGTCAAGGAATCAAGACAAAAGATGAAGGGCTTTGATCATATGACATGGACACTACTCATTTTGGATGGCTATGATGACTCTTGGAGCCCTCTCACACAACAAACACACCTGCAAGAGCTCTCACAAAGAAAGCACAACTCCTAGAATCTTCTTTTGATTAGTATAAATAGGTTCATTTGTAAGCCTTTGGGCAAGTTAGTTTTTTCTTAAGTTTTTTTCACCTAGTTGTAATTTTTAGCTTATTTTTAGTGTAACTTTTTAATATTTTAAGGTTTTCTTTATGAATTAATGAAATTTAAAGTTTTATCTTAAATCCCGTTTTACCCATTTGTGTTTAAAAGCTATCAAGAATCTTGCATAAGCCTTTTATAAGAATTTATTTAATCATATTGTTAAACTGTTTTCATTTATATATAAGGTATTTAAGAAAATTTTACAAAAATACAAAAAAAATATCACCCTCAAATACCACAGCTTTTTGGATGATAAGCCGGATTTGGATGGGCTTATGGACACTACTAGCTTATCTTTGATAAGCTAGAGCTAGTAGATAAGCTCTTTTGAGCTCATTTGCCCTGTTTTGAGCAAGGGCCTTTGTAAGTTTCCTTTTTCTAAGTTTTTTAGCTTATTTACTATTCAACTGCTTATTGTGCTTATTATTTGCTTATTGCTGCTTATTTATGCTTATTTGTGTTGTTGATTGCTTATGTATGCCTGCTTATAGTTTAGATATCATTTGTTTAAAGTTTTCTTATAATTTGTCTTGAAATAGTTATAAAACTTTGCTAATCGGTTTTGTTTTTGAGTGTGTAGGTGTTTTTTTAGAATTTTGCATTAATATGTTTATTTTACTTATTTAATTATCTTGGTCTTTTGAATTTGTGCTTTTAATAAGCATTAATCTCTTTAAAAAAGCCAAACATTTCTTTAAAGGGGTGTTTGGTATAAATGATTTTTGAATGGTCAAAATGTGTTTTTTACTTTCTTGGGGCAGTTTAGTTCTGCTTAAATTAATGCCAAAAATCTTTAGTATGTTTAAGTTTTTAGTGTTTAATCTCATTGTTAGGTTTAAGAATTTGTGGTATTGAATCTGTTAGGTTAATGCTTATTTTATTGCGCTTATTTGATATGTGCTTTTTGCTTATGAGATTTGTTAATGTGTTTTTTGTTTTTCTTAAGTGCTAAATAAGGTTAGGAAGAAAAGGTCCTTAGGCCCTGGATTTGTTAGTTTTGTGTGTTGCCAAAACTTGTCAAAAAATTGCATAAGTGTTGAAAATTTTTGAGAAAAGTGCTTTTTTCCAATTGTTATTGTGGCCTTTATCCTGAATTTCAAAACTCTTTTTGATTGTTGATTTCTGGTTCTTTGAGGTCAAATCTTTAATCTGTGTCGTCAGGTTATATAGTATAAGATATGTTTAAGATGCTTATTTTTAAGCTTAAATTGGTTTGGTGTTTTGTTTAGATTATAAAAAGTTTGCAAAAATTTGTCTAAGTGTTAACCAGTGTTGGCAGATAGCTTTTTCTTATGAAGCTTTTTAAGTGCTTTTTGAATTTCAAACTGCTTTTTCTATTTTGCGTAGTGTAGCTTTTTGGCCATATCTTATTTAGTGGTATTAAGCATCCAAAGCCATAAGGATTTGTTTTTTAGCTTAAAAATAAGCTAGAAAAGTCCCTTTTGGCCATTTTGCTTATCAGTTTTGGCCAAAAAGTTATTTGCTTATTTAGGCTTATTAGCTTATTTCATTTGCTTATTCTAAGTTTAGTTTAGCTTATTAGGTTAGTTTAAGCCCAATTTAGCTTTTTTCAGTTTAGAGCTTATTTGCATTTTAGCTTAAAATTTCTAAGTATTTTAGCTTTTGACTATTCTGTCATTCTAGCTTATTGTAGTTGCTTATTTTTGATCAAAAGTGCTTTTTTAGGTACTATGTTGAATTCCGGTCTTTGCTTCTTTTGAGATTTGTTTACTATTTAGTGCTTATTTGCAAACACGGTTAGCCATTTTTAGGCATTAAGTGTTTTCTTAGCTTATTTTGTCATCCTTTAACAGCTTTTTTGTGCTTATTGTGGTACATATAAAAAAGTGCTTTTGTAAAAATTGCTTATTTAGTGCTGTTGAAAAGTTGTAAAAAAATGAAAAGTAAAAAACATTTGGGAATTGGGGGAAGCCAAGGGGTGAGCAACACGCGTACCGAGGGACATCTACCCCAAATTATCATTCAACGTTTATATACTCAACAAACCTACCACTCGCCACTTGGGCACCCTTTTGCAAGTTATGTTTGGCAAAATCAATCTATTATACACGTTTTTAAGACTGTTAGATTATAAGACTATTGTTTTTGTTATTTCACAGCTTATTGTAGGCTGTTTCTCCCTGCTTATTTTTATCCTAGATTTACCTTCATTGTTCAATGCTCTTTTGCTATTTTTGTTCATAATTTTTGATAAATTAAGTTTAGTATTTTTAAAAATTAATTTCGGATTAAAATCATTTTCAATTCATTCAAAAAATTATAAAAAAGTCAAAAAAATATAATTTTCTCTTTTTTAGAAAATTTTCTTTTAAACATTTTTAGGAATTAGGAAAATTTGATTTTGCTTTTGTAGGGTTAAAAATTGCAAAAATTTGATATTTTAAAGAAGATTGAATCCGTTCATGGTTTTTAGTGTTTTACGCATAGTAATTCTGTTTTTTCTTGGTCTTAGTTTTACTTTGTTCTAAACTATTTTAGTCAATTAGATTTAAAAATTCAAAAGATCATTTTAGGACTTAATTTTGATAATTTAAGTGTTTTTAGGTCGCGTTTTAGGTTTCCTCGGTTTGCATTTTTTAGTTAAAATTTGTTTCCTCTTAATTGTTATTTAAGTGTTTGCCTTAATTTGCCCGTAGCTCTTTGAAATCAATCATAATCTTGTTCCATTCAGCATCGATTCTCAAACCGACTCTCGACTTTCAATTGCATTCCTCGTCTGGGGAATTACGACTCGAGAATCATACTTCGGTTTACTCATTGAGAGTTTTTATTCTTATTCCTCTTTATTTATATATTTTTTTAGTATTATTTTATATTTAATATTTTTATGTTATAATTTTTAAAGGTTGGCATCAATTTACAATCTGTTATACTAAGCTTGCCGGTAAAAATTGATGCTTAATAAGTAGTGTATGTTCGTTATAAAGTTCAGTAATCTTATACACCTTTTCGTAATTGTCCTTAAATGTCTTTTTGTACAAAAAATGGCAAATCAGCAGTATCACGGTGGGAACCAACAAAAACCCATCCATCAACCTCTCACCGGGCCCCCTTTATCTCCTGGCGGGACCCCTGTATCAATCAGGGGGCCACCTGTCTGAATCGGCTGTGCAGATTTTCCTGGAAACTTTGAAAAATTCATATTTTAAACTCAACGGTAAGTACGTAGGTAGTCGTTGCCACCCGTATTTTAATTAATTGACGTATACTTTTATTTCAATGTACACTTCTAAGTATTGAGATTAACCTAAGTTAGTCAGAATACAGAAATACCACTTATTGTCCAAATCGCTGAGTTTGTCTTTTACGTTAAAATTATGGTAATTATCTTTTCTTTTCAAGTAGACATTTCTAAGTCGGTATTATGCCGTTTTAATAGTATACTAGCTTGCGGTAAAAATGATGCTTAAATAAGTATTGTATGTTCGTTATAAAGTTCAGTAACTTATATACCTTTCCGTAAAGTCACTAAATGATTTTGTACAAAAAATGGCAAATTTGAGTATTAGGTGGGCGGCCCCCTTAAGTATATGGGCGGCCCCCTTATCTCCTGGCCGGCCCCCTTATCAATCAGGGGGCCACCTGTCTGAATCGGCAGATTTTCAGAAACTTTGAAAATTCATATAAAATCAACCGTAAGTCCGTAGAAGTTGTGTCACCCGCTATTTTAAATATAATTGAGTCTACTTTCATATAAGAACACTTCTAAGTATTGAAAATAAACCTAAGTTGGTCAGAAATACAAAATATCACTTATTGTCCAAAACGTTGAGTTTCGTTTTAACGTAAAACTTGTGTAATTATCTTTTCTTTTCGAGTATGATAATATACTTAGGAATAAGAGTTCAATTACTTGTCAAGTATGCTGGAAAATGTGTTAAAATTCATCACTTAAATATTTTCAACGATTTAATGTATTTCCAACAACACATTTCTTTTCAACAACTTACCTTGCTTGAACTTAGGCTATTCAAACAAGAGAAAATTGATCATTTTAATACATTAGTATTTAAGTAAAAGAAAATGTATTTTTGAACTTTGTGTGTGCTTGCATTGATCCAACATACACACACATAATTCTTTTATATAAGCATTTTAAAAGAGTCGTGTTTTGTATAATAACGAATTATCGAAAACTATACACATTGACCGTAACAATAAATAGTATTTTCGCACAAACAAAATATATGACAATCTTGAAGTAATAAATTAACTCATCATAATTCATTAACCTCACACTCATGACTAGTTTTAGGATTAATGGAACCCACTATTAAAACATTTATTTATTTTCTTTTTAAATGAGTGTTCGTGAGGGTCAAAAAAGATTTCGAGTATATATCGATTCATTATTCAAATTATGATTAATATCTTTATCGAATCTAATTGACAAGTTTTTGAGTGTGGACATGAAACCAGATTCTTATTTGTTTAGTTTCAAGATTATATCAAATTATAAGAAAAGATATTATCTTGAATCTACATACTTAATCACACTAGATTGATATGAAAATAATTACATCATTTTCTAGATGAAAAGAATATGCATCGGATCATAACTCACACTTGTGTTGATGATGCCATATTGAGTCTACTTGTCCAATGGTTGTGTTCCAAATATTAGACCAATATGTTTAACAAGACGCATAAAATACACAATGAATTATGATTGACGACTTGGATATTTCATCCAAAATATTCAAGCAACTTACATTGCAACGCAATTGGTAAATGTGTCATTTCTGAAAAACCAAACAAGAGTAAACAAACAACATATGTAAACTTTGCTCATACACCTTAAAAGCACAACTTAAAGCTCGAATTCACATTTAGCTAAATTTTAAAATAAAAAAATAATAATCTTATTCATCCACCTAGGACAGCATGATGTTTGGTAAATATTATTTCTAAAGAATTCATGCACTTATCGTATTAAACGAGTGATAAAGAATAATGTATATCCTATGCATTTTATTTTCTTCGTAGCATGAATGGTTGTGTTAAAAGATAATACACTACATATTGTTTGCAAAATATAAGCTATTAGAACTGAAAAATAATCTATCACAATATGTGTTAATTAACAAATAAAATTCATTCATTAGAATACTTGTTTTATTAGGTTATATAGCATTCATAAGAATGATAATTTTATCATCTTAGAAAAGCATATTTGGTTAAAAATACAATATGTCTCATTTCAATCATATAGAATCAATAAATTCAATTAAGGTAAATAAACTTGATGAGATTCATTTCACAAGATATGCTAAGGAGCATTTTTAAAATATTCTCAATATAACATATTCTTCATTTTCACAAATAAGCACATCTCGTGGCTTTTGAAATTCCAATCACGTTAAAATCACATGTAACAACTACACATGCTAGATGACTTAATATAAGACGTCCATTAAATCAAGCAATATGTCATCATAACCAAACAACTTATCAATCTTGAACAAAGGATTAAAACATCTTGTTTACGCTTTTCTAAGCTTTTAACACATCTCTATTAGGATTATGTGTAAAATATATCATCTCATCGACCGTCATAAAAACATGGTTGTTTGAGTCATAATAGGCGAAGTATTAGAAAACCAACCATATTTCATCTTTGCTACACTTCGATAGATAAATTTAAACTAAATAACCAAGTAGTAACTAAAGTTAGTTTACTTTGATGAAATTTGTCTTTCATTAGAATTTCTCATTAAACAAGTAGCAACTAGGATTTTTATTAAACGTTCCTAGATTCATGGCATCTTACATATGTGTTTTAAAGTTTCAAGATGATAACTTGTTCCTATGTGATATGATTATATGCCTTCGTGATTATCTTGATGATCAACGATTATTTGCTTGGTTATTGAATGCATGTTTATTATAAAGGTTTTTGTCTTAGAATTCTGATATAATATCTCTTAGTTTATCTAAATAATACATGCTCTTAAATGCTAAATTTTAACATGTTTTACATGATGTTGGTGTTTAAAATAATCTTGTATCTTACGTGCCGTTTTACATGACTTACGTGTTAATTGTGCACCTACACTATGTTGGTTTGATGCATAACGGATTAGGTATGGCTATCACATAAATTTTTATATGTCATATAGTCTGACACATTAATCTCTTTGATTAATATGTTGATGTTGTTGGTTTGTGCTCATGTCATACGGATATTTATACGGCTGAGAATACGTGAGCCTACGGGGTCACACATGTTAATACACTTAGATATCACTCTATTAGTGTATATATAATAATATAAGCGTATATTTATTATATATGTATTAATACTAGATTAATGTATATAATAATATAAGTGTATATTTATCATGTATATTAATATTTCAACAATAGAAAACTAACAATCGTTAATTAGTTCGTTTACAAATAATTAACTATAAGGCTTTTTAATTAATAGGTAATTAAATGTAATTAACCATAAATAATTAGAAAAGTCAAAAACTCAATCCAAAGGTTGTTTGGGAGGGGGACGACCAGCCTATAGCAAAAGAAAGGGGAAAAGGGTTTTATCCCACATCGATGGGAGAGGTAAACTAGAGGGCTCTATATCTTGTATAAATAGAGGACCCCTAGCTCATTATTTTTATCCTATCCCTTCTCCTATCCTCTCCTTGTAGTCGACGAGATAAACACCCCCTATGGGAAAGGTGTTTGAGTTCGACTACTTGACGTATTCTTAAGCGTTGGTTCGTGGAACTAGCATTCGGGTGGTATTGTTCGACGTGTAGTGTATGAACCGCGTGGAGGTTATTTAATTTAGTAACTTGAAGGGTTTTCGGTTTAGCATGTATTACACGCATGCGTATACTCAAAGAAGTCTCCGGATCTTCATGTAGCTTGGTTGTTATTTTTTATGTTTATGTTTTATGTTAATTATAAGTGCTATATGAATTTTATTCCGCTGCGTAGCTCATTTAATATTAATGTAATATTAGGTTATTTTAGATAACAATTTCCAACAGTGGCATTACGAGCCAAATCATATAGCGTTATAATTACATAAAAAACGAAGAAAAAAAAGATGTAAAAACGCATATTTGGTGTATATATCTTGCCTTTTATGAGAAAACTATTTTAGGAATTTATTTTGTGAAATATATTCCTCATAAAGATCACATAAAATATAGAAATTAAATATGCTACATATTTTGTGAATATTATTTTCTTTTTTATGTGAAATCTTTTTTTTTTAAATTATTTTGTAAAATATTTTGTCCTCAAATATCACATAAATATAAAAAATTAATATTTACTTGCCTTTTTTACGTGAAATCTTATTTAAAAAATTATTTAGTGAAATACATTGTCCTAAATATCACCTAAAATAAGGAAACAAAATATGTGAAAGTTTTTACATTATTTAATATATATATTGTTGCTTATTTATCATGTAATAAATTGTTAACCATGGGTTACGTGCATGTAAACCATGGTTATTAAGCTTAATCTATATGTTATATGCATGTGTGTTATATGATATGCATGAAATCATTACGTGAATTAATTGGTTAATTACAAAAGATAAGAAGATTTTTGTTAAATTATTGTTTTAATTGCGTAAATAATTTTGTTTAGTGTGATTAATTTGGTAAATATATTTTGCATGTTTTATATATATTGTGGCGTTTTATTACATATATACTTATGCAAAAATGATTTTCAAAATTAATATGGACTAAAAGTCCATGTCCATGATTAAAATGCTTATTGTGTGTATATTTGTTGGGAATTAAACTTATCTCACTTAGTACTGCCAAGGGAAGAGTTAGTACTGACAAGCTTAGTTAGTACTGCTAGTGCTATAGTAAGTACGGCCAGAACAAAATGTTAGTATTGTCAGTTTATTAGTACTGTTAGTTATATAGTTAGTACTGCTAAAGTGATATGCATGAGATATATTAGGAATAGATATGCATTGATCACTTGACGCATTTTGTAAGCCCATTAGGGTTTCCTTGGTGTATAAAAGGAACCCTAAGGCATAGATCTAGAAATCAGTTTTCATATTAGTTTTTCTTAGTTTGCATAGCAATCATAGTTAGTATTCATAGCTATTTTGTAACTCAAATAGTTTTCAATATATTGAAAGTTTAGTAAAGATCTTGTTTTACTGTTTCATTGTTCTTCTTAGTATTACAAACTAGATTCTGCATTGTTTACTAGATTCCACATAGTTTGTAATATTCTCAATCTTAGTTTCTACTATAGTTGTCTTGGATCTATCCAATAAAACTAAGCTTTAACAAGCTAAGTAAGATTTGTTCAAAAAGGATCAACAAGTGGTATCAGAGCTTGTTGATAAACTTTGAATAAGAAGAACACTATCTACACAAGATCTCATAATCAAAGAGAAGATAGAATCACAGTCAGAAACTACCCAAACAGTGTCTGCATTAAAACTTCCTATACTCAAAACAGGAGACTATGATCTATGAAGCATGAGAATGGAGCAATATCTTACTCACACTGATTATGCTCTTTGGGAGGTTATTATGAATGGTGATGCACCTGCTATAGTTGCATCCGCTAGTACTGATGTTGAAGGTCCTATTCCTCCTAAAACTGCGGAACAAAAGCTAGCAAGAAAGAATGAATTGAAAGCAAAAAAGCACTCTGTTGTTGGCCATTCCTGATAAGCACCTACTAAAGTTTCATGCCTGCAAGGATGCAAAGTCCTTATGGGAAGCTATCAATAATAGGTTTGGAGGCAACAAGGAATTAAAGAAAATGCAGAAGACCATTCTCAAGCAGAATTATGAAAACTTTGATGCATCAAGTCAAGAAGGACTAGATAAAACCTATGATAGGTTTCAAAAGCTTATTAGTCAACTTGAAATCCATGGTGAAGTTATCCCTCAGGAGGATGCAAATCTAAAGTTGTTAAGAAGCTTACCATCAGCTTGGAACAATATTGCTTTAATCATGAGAAACAAATCTGATCTAGACACATTGAGCATGGGTGATTTATATAATAATCTGAAGGTGTATGAATCTGAGAACAAAGGCAAATCAAGTTCAAGCTCAAATTCTCATAATGTGGCTTTTGTTTCCTCAGATAACTCTAGTAGTACTAATGAAACAGTTAATACTGCTCATAGTGTTTCTGCTGCTAGTTCTTAGGGTTAAGCTTCTACTGTATCATATGCTAATGATGTCATGTTTTCTTTCTTTGCTAACCAGTCTAATGCCCTACAATTGGACTATGAAGATTTAGAACAGATTGATGCTGATGATCTTGAAGAAATGGATCTCAAATGGCAAGTGGCAATGCTTACCATGAAAGTTAAGAGGTTCATAAAGAAGACAGGAAGGAAGATGGATTTATATGATAAAGAGATTGTTGGATTTGACAGGACAAAGGTTGAATGCTACAACTGTCATAGGAAAGGTCATTTTGCTAGAGAATGCAGGGCACCAAGGAATCAGGGAAATAAAAATAGAGATGCTCTAAGAAGGAATGCACCAGTGGATACATCTACTACAAATGCCTTGGTTGTTCAAGATGGGATAGGTGGTTATGATTGGAGCTTTCAGGCTGAAGAAGGCATCACAAACTTTGCTTTAATGGCCTATACATCCCAAGGTTCATCAAGTTCATTAAGTTCAGCCTCTGAGGTACATATTTGCTCTAAAGATTGCTTAAAATCATATGAAACTCTTTAAAAATAGTATGATCAACAGCGTGAAGCTCATAATAAATATAATCTAGAAATTATAGGTTATCAAATGGGATTAGAATTATTAGAAGCTAGGATAGTTGTTTATGAAAAGAATAAAGTTGTTTATGAAGAAGATATAGCATTTTTAAAGTATGATGTCCAAGTGAAAGATATTTCTATCAAAGACCTTAAAAATCAGTTAGAAGAATCTTTAAAAGAGAAAGATGATTTGAAAATTAAACTAGAAAAATTTGAAGAATCATCAAAGAATCTAACTAAACTGATTAATAATCAAATAAGTGCTAAAGACGAAACTGGTCTTGGTTATGATAGTCAATGGAATGAGAGTGAAGTGGGTATCATAGTGTGTTTAACAGTAGAGAAAGTGATGTGGATGATAGTCCAGTAAATGATAGATTCAAAACAGGTGAAGGGTTTCATGTAGTTCCCCCTCTCAACATTGGGAACTACATGCCCTCAAGACCTGACTTATCCTTTGTTGGGTTAGATGATTCTGTGTATAAGACTAAAGTGAGTGAAACTGGAACTAGTATAATTAAGATAGTAAGGATATTATAGAAAAGCCTAAAACTGTTAGGCTAGTGCTTCTTATCATTGAAGAATGGGACACTGATAGTGATAATGATAGTGTGTTTAGACCTAAATCTGATCAGACAAAACCAAAGTTTACTAAAATCAATTTTGTCAAATCTGGTGAGAATGTGAAATCTGTTAATAAGGAAAACACACATAGGCAAGTAGAGTATCCTAGGAAAAGTCAAAGTCCTAGGGATAATAGAAGAAACTGGAATGGGATGATGACTCAAAAACTAGGAAATGGTTTTGAGTCTATAAAGAAAGCTTGTTTTGTATGTGGGAGTCTCAACCATTTAATCAAAGACTGTGATTTTCATGAAAATAAAATGGTAGAAAAACTAGTGTTGAATAATAAGGGAAGGGTTACTGGTCAAAGGGAAATTAGACCAGTATGGAACAATGCTCAGAGGGTGAACCACCAAAATAAATTGACTCACCCACATCCTAAAAGGAATTTTGTTCCAATAGCAGTTGCAAACAAAGTCAGGATAAGTACCGTTATGTGCTAAGCAAAGTTCTCCAAGAGAAGCCAGCATCAATGAGTACACCAGGACCTGTAATATTGTTGCCCCTAAACCAAAAGTGAATGATGCATTACCACCAAACTTATTCTTGAGTTTAAAGCCACATTCACCGTTAGAGGCTTTTACCAAAAATCAGCAGCTAAGAAACCAATTAATTTAATGAAAGTTAATACTACTAGGTTAACAATGTAATACTACTGGCCAAAAGCAGTAGTTAGTGGCTGCTGAGGGAAATGGGGAAAAATGTAGTTAAGTACTCAGTATGCTGGATTTGGGGAGACCAACAAGAAAGGTTATTAAACCATACTCCAAAGATAGTGATCTTACTGCTTAAAGATTTAATTAGGTTGATCTACATAGGCTAGGACTCAGTCAGTAATGGACTTGGGTCCCTAAGAGAATAATTTTGCGGGATTTTTTTGAGTGTTTAGGGTAATCCACAATATACTTTACAGGATCAAGGGATTTTTGACAGTGGATGCTCTAGGCATATGACTGGAAACAAGTCCTTCCTTACAGATTATCAAGAAAAATTGATTTTTTTTTTGTTTAGTGGATTTGTGCATTTTGAGGAAGTCTAAAGGAGGTCAAATTACTATGGAAAAGGTAAAATTAGGACTGGTAAATTAGACTTTGAAGATGTATACTTTGTAAAGGAACTTAAGTTTAACCTTTTCTCTGTCTCACAAATGTGTGACAAGAAAAACAGTGTTCTTTTCACTGAGACTGAATGTCTTGTTCTATCTCCTGACTTTAAGCTACTTGATGAAAGTCAAGTCTTGCTTAAAGTTCCCAGACATGACAACATGTACAGTTTTGATCTAAAGAATGTTGTTCCTTCAGGAGGTTTGACTTGTTTATTTGCAAAGGCTACAATAGATGAGTCTAATTTATGGCATAGGAGGCTTGGTCATATAAACTTTAAAACTATGAACAAACTTGTGAGGGGAAACCTTGTAAGAGGATTGCCTTCAAAGCTTTTTGAAAATGACCATACTTGTGTTGCTTGTCAGAAGGGAAAGCAACACAAAGCCTCTTGTAAGACCAAGCTTGTGAGCTCTATCAGCCAACCCTTACAAATGTTGCATATGGACTTATTTGGACCAACATCTGTAAGGAGTATCAATCACAAGACATATTGCCTTGTTGTCACTGATGACTTTAGTAGGTTTAGTTGGGTTTTCTTTTTGGCCACTAAGGATGAGACTAGTGGGATCCTTAAAACTTTTATAACTGGCATTGAAAACCAAATAAATCATAAGGTTAAAATCATCAGATGTGACAATGGAACTGAATTTAAAAATAATGACATGAATCAGTTCTGTGGGATGAAAGGGATTAAGAGGGAATTCAGTGTTGCCAGAACTCCACAACAAAATGGAGTTGCTGAAAGAAAGAATAGGACACTAATAAAGGCAGTCAGGACTATGCTAGCAGATTCACTCGTACCTACTACATTTTGGGCCGAAGCAGTTAATACTGGTTGCTATGTTCATAATAGGGTTTTAGTAACCAAGCCTCACAACAAGACACCTTATGAACTATTACATGGTAGACCACCTAGTATAAGTTTTTTGAGACCTTTTGGGTGTCCTGTGACCATTCTTAATACCTTAGATCCCCTGGGAAAATTTAATCGGAAGGCTGATGAGGGGTTCTTGGTTGGATACTCTATAAATAGCAAGGCTTTTAGGGTATTTAACAATAGAACTAGGAAAGTAAAGGAGAACATGCACATAACCTTTCTTGAAAACAAACCCAATGTTGCAGGGAATAGACCAGATTGGCTCTTTGATATTGATCTACTAACAAACTCTATGAATTATGAGCCAGTTACTGTAGGGAATCAAACTAATAGGAATGCAGGTATCAAGGATAATGTTGATGCAATACCTACTCAACAATATATTCTACTACCATTACTTTATGATAGTCCACAGAGTTTAGAGGATGCAGTTGCTGATGATGCTGGTAAAAAAGTCTAATGAAAAACCAGCAAATAAGGGTGAAAGAAATGATTAAGAGAAGGAAGGAGGAGCTTCATGTAAAGAAGGTGACCAGAATGTACAAGATTTTAGAGCTGAATTGGATAATTTTCTTGTTTAACAGAAGGAAGGTTATACTACCAGCACTAACAGAGTTTCTACTACTAGTCCATCTGTTAGTACTGTTGGGCAAAGTTTTGATAATGCTGATGATTTTCCAACTGATCCTCTTATGCCGGATTTGGAGGATACTGCTGATCTTTTAAATACTGGTATCTTTAGTAGTGCATATGATGATGAAGATGAGGGTGCAGAGGCTGACCTTAACAACTTGGAAACAACCATGAATGTCAGTCCTATTCCCACAACCAGAATACACAAGGATCATCCTAAAGACTAGATCATTGGAGACATAAATTCAGCTACTCAAACAAGAAGGATGACCAAGATTTCTGAAGAACATGCTTTGGTGAGTTACACTAATAAGCAAAGAAGAACAAATAATAAAGATTATCAAACTGCTTATTTACCTGCTTTCTCTCTCAAAAAGAACCCAAGAAGGTGATTCAAGCTTTGGATGATCCAAGCTGAATAAAGGCAATGCAAGATGAGTTGCTACAATTTAGATTGCAGAAGGTTTAGAGATTGGTTGATTTACCCAAAGGAAAGCATGCCATTGGAACAAAATGGGTCTATAGAAACAAGAAAGATAAGAGAGGAATTGTAGTTAGAAACAAGGCAAGACTGGTGGCATAAGGTTATACCCAAGAAGAAGGAATTGATTATGATAAGGTTTTTGCTCCTGTTGCTAGGATAGAAGCAATCAGGTTATTTTTGGCCTATGCATCATTTATGGGGTTTATTGTGTACCAAATGGATGTGAAGAGTGCCTTTTTATATGGTACTATTGAAGAGGAGGTGTATGTGTGCCAACCTCCTGGTTTTGAAGATCTACAGTTCCCTAACAAATTTTATAAGGTAGAAAAAGCTTTATATGGTCTGCATCAAGCTCCTAGAGCCTGGTATGAGACCTTGTCTACTTACTTATTAGAAAATGGATTTAGGAGAGGCATATAGATAACACTTTATTCATTAAGAATGACAAAGGTGATATCCTGTTAGTGCAAGTGTATGTTGATGACATCATCTTTGGGTCTACAAAGAAGTCTTTATGTGTTGAGTTTGAGTAGATGATGCACAAGAGATTCCAGATGAGTTCTATAGGGGAGCTCACTTACTTCTTAGGATTACAAGTAAAGCAGAAAGATGATGGAATCTTCATCAGCCAAGACAAGTATGTGGCTGATATATTGAAGAAGTTTAATTTTGCTACTGTGAAGACAGCAAGCACTCCAATAGAGACTAACAAGGCATTGCTCAAGGATGAAGAAGCTGAGGATGTGGATGTTTATTTATACAGATCAATGATTGGATCATTGATGTACTTGACAGCTTCTAGGCCTGACATAATATTTGTTGTTTATGCTTGTGTAAGGTTCCAAGTTACTCCTAAAGTCTCACATCTTCATGCAGTGAAGAGGATCTTTAGATAATTGAAAGGTCAACCCAAATTAGGACTTTGGTATTCTAGAGATTCACCATTTAACTTGGAAGCCTTTTCTGATAGTGATTATGCTGGAGCTAGCCTTGACAGGAAATCCACAACAGGAGGTTGTCAATTTCTTGGCAAACGGTTGATTTCATGGCAATGTAAAAAGCAAACTATAGTTGCCAACTCTACCACTGAAGCAGAATATGTTGCTGCTGCTAATTGTTGTGGGCAGGTGTTGTGGATCCAAAATCAAATGCTTGATTATGGGTTTAACTTTATGAACACCAAGATTTACATTGATAATGAAAGTACAATTTGTATTGTAAAAAATCCAGTGTTTCACTCTAAAACCAAGCACATAGAGATTAGGACCATTTCATCAGAGACTCTTATGAGAAGAAGTTGATTCAGGTAATTAAGATTCAGACAGATCAAAATGTTGCAGACCTTCTCACAAAGGCATTTGATGTTAGAAGATTTCAATATCTGATTGCAAGTATTGGAACGCTTAACCCCTGAAGTATTGATTAAGAGGAGGTTAATTGTATTAATATGCAGCAGATTATGCACAAATGATGCTTTAAAAGGAATTGAACAGTAGCTAATGATGAAATTCAAGTCAGTACTGTTGGTGTTCCTTACTACTGGTAAGTATACTTTCTACTACTGTTATAATTAATACTGTGAGAATTGAGAGAAAAAGTGAGCTTAAAAGAAATGAGAGAAAGCAAAAACAGACAGAGAGAAAGAGTGAGCTTAAAATAAATGAGAGAAATCAAAAACAGACAGAGAGAAAGTGTGAGCTCAAAAGAATAGAGAGATGTATGAAGCAAAAACAGACAGAGTGTTTCAGTGAGCAAAAGAATTGAGAGATACAGTGAGCTTAAAAACAGAAAGAGAGCTTGTGAGAATCATCATTAATGATGGAAATGCCTTTTGGAACGGAATTGAGGTTAAAACTGGTATCTAAAAGGTTAGTATTGCTGGGCATTACTTAGTACTGCTAGGCATTACTTAGTACTGTTGGCCATTTTTTCTTAGTACTGTTAGGCTTTTACTTAGTACTGTTAGTCTAAACTTGGTACTGCTACACTACCGTTAGTACTGTTTAGGAATAACAGATTTTTGCTAATTAAATATAGCCGTTGAGATATTTCTTCCAACTAAATCTCTTATAGGTTTTCGTGATTTGGATAATTCTTGATCTTTCTTTCACTCATAAGTTATTTACAAGATAAAGAATCAATTTTATTTAGTTGGTCTAATCCAAACCTTAAATTCTCTATATAATCTCAAATTAACTTTTCCAAACCTTCATACTCTCATAAACGAATATATCCCAGACTCTACTCAACCTTTTCTCACTTTACAATGGCGAATTTGGAATTCTGTGACAAACACAACATGGTTGCTTATCTAAAGAAACCAACTGGAAGTGAAGGATTCCAAGAGATAGTAGATTTTCTCAATGGAAGTCATATAAGGTATGCTCTTACTACGAATCCTACTATCTATGTTTCTCTAATCGAAAAGCTTTGGCAGACTACTACTGTCAAAACAGTTGATAATGGAGAACAAGAAATAACTACTACAGTTGACGGCAAAGAATTTACTGTTACTGAAGCATCTGTTAGGAGACATATCAAATTAGCAGATGTAGAAGGTATTAGTGTTTTGCCAACTACTGAAATATTTGATCAACTCTCACTAATGGGATATGTTTTAACTGATGATAAACTAACTTTTCAAAAAGGTAAATTTTCCCCTCAGTGGAGATTTTTGATCCATACCATTCTACACTGTCTTATTTCTAAGAAAACTGCTTAGGAACAATTTAGTAGCAATATAGCAACTGCTATTATTTGCTTGGCCACAAACAAGACTTTTAGCTTTTCTAAATTGATTTTTGATGGTATGGTGAAAAACTTGGATAGTAAATATAAGTTTTTAATGTATCCAAGATTTATACAAATCTTTTTGAACAAGAACAAAAGATTTCTTAATCCTCACAACAGGAAATATATTGCTCCTACTTTAACTATAAAATATTTTAGCAATATGAAAAGAGGATTTTGTGGGGAACACACATGTTTGTTTCAAAGTATGCTGGTAATTCAAGTAGTAGAGAGTGAAGGTTCAGGACATCCCTCTGAACCTCAACCACCACCTTCTACTGCTCAACCTACAAATAAAGAACCAATCCCTACTGTTGTATCATCATCACACCAAAAGACTCAAACACCTAGGTAAGCCTTAAAGAGGTCACTGAGTTACCTTAGACTAGTGAGCCTATACCCAATGTGCCAGATGAGGTTGTCTATGAGGAGTGTGGGGGGGGGGGTGGGGATACAAGTAATAAAAAAAGAAAACAAGGCCTACCACTACTACTGCTATCCCCCCCCCCCACCCGCTTAGATCAGTACGAGGCTAAGTGTTAACGATTACTAAGACCCAACCTACGGCAATACCTAATGTGCCTCTTTCTCAAGAAATTGGTTCAGGTGGTAGTCCTAGGTTCCAAGAAGCCATAGGGGGTTCCATTGCTCAAACTAGGTCTGATAAGGTACCTACATTAGTCCTAATGATTCACCTCATCCGAAGAGTTAACTACACTTGGAAGTGATGAGGGCATTATGACACTACATGAATTGATGGTTCTATGTACACAATTGTTCAAACAAAGTGGAAAGCTTGGAGACAGAATTAAGCAAACAAAACAAACATATGTGGCGATTTAACTAAATTATCAAAAGGTGAAGAAGTTAGAGACAGACTGTCAATAACAAGCCAAGCTAGAAAGGAGAGTCCAAAATTATTGTTTGGATAATGAAGGGATTCAGAAGATTCTTCAAAAACAGGAGAGGAAGATAATGAAATTGATCTAGATCCTGATAATTACTAGTACAACATCATGTAGAGATCATGGAGGCATGTGACACAGAAATGAGATTTGAAACTGAAGTTTATACATGCTGAAGATGTTAGTAACACATAGTCATCAGGTTACTACTGCTGGTGCTTCTATTAGTACTGCCAGTCCTCCAAGAGTTTTTACTGCTAAAGACATTAGTACTACTAAGACACTAGTGTATATTAGGAGGAGTGCAGCCAAAGACAAAGGTAAGGCTAAAATCGATGAATCTAAGCCAGAGCAAACTAAGACAAAGTTGCAGCAAAGACAAGAAAGAGCTGGTTATGAAGCAGCTGTAAGATTGCAAGAAAAACTTAATGAAGAAGAAAGGAAGAGGATTTCCAAGGTGCATGAAGAAGCTAGCTCTTTCAATATTGAAGAATGGGAAGACATACAAGCTATAATTAAAGCCGATGAAGATCTAGCACAAAGGATACAAGCAGAAGAAAGAGAAAAATACTCTGAAGCTAAAAAAGCAAGACTGCTTGCAGAACTTATCAACCAGAGAAAAAGATATTTTGCCTAACAAATAGCTGAAGAAAGGAGGAACAATCCACACACACATGCTCAACAGAGAACCTATATGTCTAACTATATCAAGCACATGGGAAGTCACAATCTACAACAATTAAAGAGACTTTCCTTTGATGAGCTCAAGAATTTGTTTGAAGCAACAATAAGGAGAGTAGGCACTTTTATACATATGGAGACTAAAATTAGAAGAGAAGTTCCTGAGTTAGCAGCTAGAAGTTCAAAGAGGGATGCAAAATAAGAACTTGATCAATGGAGTTCTAAGAGGCAAAAGACTGGTGAAAACTCAGAACCAACTAAAGAATCAAAAGAGAAAGAAGATGATGAACTATCACAAGAAGAACTACAGAAATTGATGATCATAGTTCTAGAAGAAGGGATGAATGTTGAAGCTCTACAAACTAAATATCTAATCATTGACTAGGAGGTTTACACTGAATATTCAAGAATATATTAGAAAATCATCATGGGTAGGTAACATACAGAGTATATCATATTTATTGAAGATATTCTAAAGTCTTTTTGATATGAGATATTTAGTCAAACTATAGAGTCTGGTTTCAAGAAAGGTATTCAACACCAACAATCCTACAGAAGATAAAGAAATTAAGCTCTGGGTAGAGTTTAAGAGATTGTTTGAACCTGATGTTGATGATGAGTTATGGAAGTCTCAGAAACATGTTCATGATATCACATGGAGACTATATGATACATGTGGAGTGCATCATGTATCTACAAAGTATGAATTGGACATCTACATGTTAGTAGAGAAGGAAGTAATCCTCTGCATAGGTGTCTTAAACAAATGTTGGCAGCAAAGCTCTTGGTGGAACAAAATAATGAGATGTCCAAAGAACTTCTTAGGAAGATATTCATGATGGCTGAAAGACCAAGAAGGTAAAGTGTTTGGAAGAATCCCTTAGTAGAATTTGGATGGCAATGCACAAGTTAGAGGAGGATGGTTAGAATAAACTTATATCTCACTCAGTAACTATCCAAGGGAAGAGTTAGTACTAACAAGCTTAGTTAGTACTGCTAGTGTTATTGTTAGTACTGCCAATTACAAAATGTTAGTACTGTCAGTTTATTAATACTGTTAGTATAATAGTTAGTACTGTTAGTTATATAGTTAGTACTGCTAAAGTGATACGCAAGAGGATATATTTGAATAGATATCATTGTTAACTTGATGCGTTTTTGTAAGCCCATTAGGGTTTCCTTGGTGTATAAAAGGAACCCTAAGGCATAGATCTAGAAATCAGTTTTCATATTAGTTTTTCATAGTTTGCATAGCAATCATACTTAGTATTCATGGCTATTTTGTAACTCAAATAGTTTTCAATATATTGAAAGTTTAGTAAAGATCTTGTTTTATTGTTTCATTGTACTTGTTAGTATTACAAACTAGATTCCGCATAGTTTGTGATATTCTCAATCTTAGTTTCTACTATAGTTGTCTTGGATCTATCCAATACAACTAAGCTTTAACAAGCTAAGTAAGATCTGTTTAAAAGGGATCAACAATATTGATACGTACACTTTGCTAAATCATGGAGTATATACGTAAATTTGTTAAATCTTGCAAACGTTCTATAACGCAGGGGTTTAGTGGTTTCCGCAAGGGAACCCGCGACGAAACAACGCAAGAATAAACAAATTTTACATAAACGTTTTAACAATATTTAAAGTATGTTGTAATCGTTACTAGGGTTTGATTATTTCTCGTGGGGAATTAACCTTATCCATAGTAAGATCGCTTATACATAGAAATGTTGTAAACATGGTAACCTTAATTTTATAAATGGCATGTGGTTTATAAAATTATGGGATTTCTATTTATAGAAAGTTTTTAAAACAAAACTGGACATGTTTTAAAATAACTAGTGTTATAAGGTTGTATGCATACTTCCTTATACACATTTTTTGTAACCTTGTTTTTATCAAAATATTTATACCCTTAGAATTAAGTCATTTGTCATCCAAGTATGAAATCACTTAAGTTTGTTCTTTTACTCTAAGATAGTCTTAGGTGAATTTACAAAACAAGGTAATATAACAATTGTATGGTCAGACCTGAGACTGTAAAATTACTGATTTTGTATTGGATGACTTATCAAGTATGGTTGGTCAGACCTTCGACCCGAGGCATACGATGGGGTTAAACATGCTACTTGACATTATAATTCTGGATTATATTGCATTGTGCCCCATAATGGCTAAGAATTGCATATGTTGGCAATTATCTCCCGCATATTACCTTTTGAGATATACCGTTTCTAGTAGATCAACTGCATTAATGGTAGAACGTCAAATTAGATCTTAGACCCTTGTAAAATTAATTGTTTATTTATATAAACATGGGTAGTTAGTTTTTAAGGGATGAATTATCGAAAATACAAAAAATGAACTTTACAAGTTCTTTTAATGTATTTATGCAGCGTATACCGTAAAGAAGTTTGCTCTTACTTGTTAAAGACAAACTGTGTCTATCTTCCTTGGGAAAATAAGACTATTTCCTATACTTTTCACTTTTGGAAAAGTTATAAAAGGAATAAAAGTATTACCCTTAATTCTAATCAAATTCATACCAAACTTCATGTTAAGTTAATTAGACTTCTTATTTTCAAGATTGCTTCAATATCCTTTTTTTGAAATCTTTGAATCATAATAAGAAACTTGGATAACTAGAGAACTTGTGTCTATAGCTACCAAGAATTAAATATCTTGTTGTAAACAAGACATATTTATTAGGTTTGATTGGAAGACGGAAATATCACCGCAATACTGTAAAAAGCAATAACTAGAGAACTCATGTCTATAGCTGTTTCCTTAAACCAATAAGAGACGCTACACACCCTTGAGGTAAAGTGAGTGGATAAAGGAGGAATTGCATGCCAATTTTTCAAGTTAATAAACAGCTAAGATGGCTAGAACTTGAACACACTTACTAATCCATGTGACTCACATTAGCAATAATGTGTAGATATTCAAATAAATGGAAAGAAATAAAATGTAAATTACTTTCACTAGTAAAGGAACACTCACAGTGTTGTCAGATCGAGTGAGAGTAATGCATTTTATGAATGAAAATGACAAACTTGCAATGTTGTCAAATTCAGTGGGAGTTATGAGATGTTTACCTCATAGATATCTTACTTTATTTCTGGCTTGACTTGAAATAATAAATTACTTTTCAAGTGTGAACCGTCTTCATTTAGTAAAGAATTACTGTGTATTATCTTTGATAGCTTGTTGCCTTTGAGATATGTCTTCCGTTTAATGTTATCTTTGATAGTTATGCACGATTCCTTATTAATAGATGGAGTTCTATATATACACTAGCTATGAGCTTGACACTGCCATATTGTCAATACAAACAAACTGTCACACCCCGACAATGGCAGAAACTCGGGAATGCAACATAATGATCAATCATAACACAGGATACAAAATAGAGAAAACTACATTGCAAAACTTCAAGTGTTACGAAGACCATCAACCTCGAACAACCTCGAGTGATGTCCTAAATCACAGCTAAAACCACAATCTCTTACAATTATCCAAAAGCCCTCACAGGGGTCCAAAATCCAAACTTAAACCAAAACTTCCAAATACTAAAGCCAAATAAAATAAACAAGCAAGACTTCTCATGAAAATCCACTCGGGATACTTCTAAGTCTGCTACCACATAAATCACCAACTATTCCTCTTTCACTTCACCTGAAAATGATACTCAAAAACGTCAACAATAATGTTGGTGAGCTCGTATGTTTGACCTTAAACCCAAAAGTTGTGCCAATATCTCAAAATAGTGGACAATAGTGATATATGATAGTGAATATATGCAAACAACCTTAGCATCACCGCTAATCAATAACCATATGTCACTTACGCACCTAAAGGGCCTACCAGCTGGAGCATGAAAATTAGGGCAGAACCACACACAAACCTGGGTAGGCGTACCTATCCGCTCCAATAATTACACAAATACTGAGTAGGCGTACCCATCCGATCTAATAATCACACAAATACTGGGTAGGCGTACCCATCCGATCTAATAATCTCACAAACACTGGGTAGGTGTACCCATCTGATCCAAACAATCATGCATCACATAATATTCACATAACAGTCATAAGCACATAACTTGTCCCAAAAACAAACCACATTCCGCACACTTCAATTCAAAACATTTCAAAACACATTTGAGTATCATTTCCCCCCAACAAAAAAACAGTAGAAAATGGGGCTACGAAAACTCACCTCAAGCAAGTCTTAAGCAACCAAATCTCAATCACACAAACAAATGCAACGATGCCCGCACACGACCTAATCCAGTTAATGTCCCAATTTAATCATTCAATTCCAAAACAATCTTCATGTTTGATGCATAGAGTTTGGACGCGTTGTACAATTAATCATAACAATTTAGTGGTGTGATGGTTGACGACATAACCCAACAATCATATCAATCCCATTACTCAATAGTACGTACTTATACTATTTAAAGAAAATAGATAAGTAATTTACGTAAATATTTATAATTAATAATTATAAATATATCTCGTTAAGTTCATTCAGTAACCTTAGTCATCGTGAAAATAATCATATTAGAGTTGAAAATGAAACGTTTACTCATAATAAACACATTAGTGAATTTATTAAATAAATAAAATAATTAAATAATATTTTATTATTTAAAATCAAAAACCATGTTTATAGGAAAATTTCTAAGTATAAACTTTTTGCGAAATTTCAACATGACCCGTACGCTCATACAATGTTTTCCAAGGTTTCAAACCTTATTTTCAACACTTTTCACCAATTCGACACTTTTCGACAAAATTCTAAAATCTCAATCTTTAACGTTTACTAAAACGTTTTTCCCAAAATCTTGTTCAAAATCACTTCGCAAATACATTTCACTTTCAAAAAGTACACCAAAACTCTTATAATGACTAAATATCGCTTATTGGGCTTTAAGGCCCAACAAGGGTCCATTAAGATATATCTATAAGTCCAAGATACGATCCAAGTCCAAAACCAAAGTCCATTTATGTAGGAACCACTAATAATCACTTTCACTTCATAATCGAAACAAGAAAATAAGATGAGAAGAATTGGAAGAATTGTAGAGAGAAGTTAGAGAGAGAAAG
>BQNB010098671.1:0-10161 GCA_026074375.1 Tanacetum coccineum
TCCTATCTCAAAAGAACTATATTTTGGAGCTATTACAAATAGTTGATCTTTCTAACTGCAATCCCGTGTCTTCTCCCATGGTTACCTCGAGCTTACTTAGTTAGATGATTTCTCTAATTCAGTCAAATATCAACATGTAGTAGGTGCTTTACAATATGTTACCCTCTCTTGGCCTGACATAGCTTTTGCTGTTAACAAGGTATGTCAATATATGCATGCTCCGACCGAGAATCATTGGTTTGCAGCTAAACGGATTTTATGTTATCTTCATGGTACGGTTGACCATGGTATGCTCATACGTCGCTCTTCAGGTTCTACCCTTCAAGCTTTTACTAACGTACTATGGAAAGGTAGTCCCGATACTTCTTTTGAAGCTTTCTCAGATGCTGACTAGACTGGGGATTCAAATGATCGACGATCCACGGAGGGAGGAGGGTTGCTATATATCTTGGTTCAAACCTTATATCTTGGACCGCTCGTAAACAACGTACAATTTCACGTTCCTTTACAGAAGCTGGATACAAAGACATTGTTGCTGAGCTTAAATGGCTTTAAGCTCTTCTTCATGAGCTTGGTATTCGTTCATCTTCAACTCCTATATAATGGTGTGACAATCTTGGTGCAACATACTTGTCAGCTAACCCTATCTTTCATGCGCGTACAAAATACGTGGAAATAGAGTACCACTTTGTTCGAGAAAAGGTTGCTCGAGTTCAACATATATCTATACATGATCAAATTGCATATATCTTTACAAAGCCATTACCATCTCCTTAATTCCTCTTTCTAAGATCCAAGCTACAGGTTGTTGCCCGTCCTTAGCTTGCGGGGGCGTGTTAGAACAAACTAGATTAGATGGGTCGGTCCAATTGTATAGATGGGTCGTACCCGTTAGGTTTTGTGTTAGTTGCATGGTCTCCAAGCCATGGTATTAGTATATATACATATGCAATCTAATGTACAAAACACAATTACAATTACAACAATACATACCCTTTGAGGTTTTATATATAACATATGCTCTTATGTTTATTTGTACTGTTTATCTAAGTTTTATGATGTTTTTGTATTTTGCTTGTTTGCTTGTGATTTCTTTTAGTCTTTTTTTTTGTTCTTTTGTGGCTTATGCTTATATTTTTATATGTTCCTTGTCGGTTGGTTTGTATGATGGTTTTTGTATATTATTTGTTTGCTTGTCCTTGTTTTTGCACTTTTACGCGCATCTCTCAACTACGGGTATGTTTGGCAAAAATAGCTGTAGCAGTGAGCAGTAGCTGTATTTTTTTATAAAAATGTTTGGTAGCGTAGCTGTAGTTATAATTATAATGTGTAAAACAACTCCTCAATGCTCAAAGCTCCTATAGCTACTTTATGGAGCTTTGGAAAAAGAGCATTCCGAAAAAATAGACAAAAGCTATATGCTGCTTGCCAAACTAACATTAAAATTCACAACGATCAATGCTCACCGCTCACCGCTCCTAAATGCTCCTAAAAGCTCCTCACCAAACACACCCTATACAATTTCACTAGCCGGATGTCTTTCTGGAAGCAGTTTTTTTTAGCATTTGTCTATTTTCACTTCTCTTTTACCCCGATTCGGCGAGATTAGGTTTCTTGTTGGTGGTGTTGTTGTAATGAGCTGTAGCTAAAACTTACAATATAAAACTTATTCTGACTTGTTTGTAACATTACGGGCTTGTTTCTTTTTTTTATGAATTAAGTGGTTTGGAAGTATGACTTATGAGCCACTTATTTGAGAGAGTGAGATTTTTGTGGCCCTACCCATTAAGATGAAACAAGGGATTGGACCCACTTATTAAGTGGTAACAAGAGAAAAAGAAACACCCCCTACGTGTGAACCATGATGTCCACTCTAAGTTAGTAACGACTGATTTTGTGATGATCTAAGTTGGAAAAGGATCTAAAAAGCAACCTATTAAAAGTAAAGGGACTTAACTCAAGTCAACTTTGGTCTGAATTAGAAGAATCCCATCATCAGCAAGTAAATCAAAGACGATCGACATTCATTAAACAATGGAATCTGAAATAGTAGTAGTTGAAGAATGGAGTGGAACATCTTCAAACAAACTCTCCTTAACCGCCGTTATCTCTCCGTCAACCTCTCCGTCACATTTCACCGTTAAATCACACGGTAGCCGATTTAACCTTTTTTCTACAAGGTTCCTAGAAGCATTTGTTCCTGAGGTATTTTTCATTCATTCATTCATTCATTTATGTATGTGTTTTCTATATCTATTATTTATGTGATTTTATCTAAAAAACTTTGATAACTGATAACACTGACCAGTCGGAGATGTAACAATGTTGAGTTTATGGTCGAGACTGACTTAGCATACGTGTGTTTATTGCAATTTGTTGAGGTCCGTTACTAATGTGCAAATTAGTTATTTATCATTATTTTGGTGAAATGACAATGTTGAACATTGTTGTGATTAGTTTAATGTGTATGTGTATTTCAAAAATATGTTGATAACTGACCTGTTTATACCTATGTGTTTATTGCTGTTAGTTTAAGTGCTAATGATAAAATCCGATTTACTTAGTTTACATATTGGGAAAGGTATTTATCTTTATAATGTTACATCGTTCATGCTGGCCTTAGCTGCAATTATTTCTTCTTTAGTTTCTGAAGTCTTCATATACTATTAAGTTGCGGACGTTTGCTTAGTTAATTTCTCAATGGAGGCTAACTGTTTATGAGATAGAATAAATGAGGTTGAATATGGACTGACATATAGGTTTGCGTGTCCTGTTTGTGTTAAGTCTCTTACCTCGGTTGTTCTACTTTCTGGATGCAGGGGTTTCCGAGTAGTGTGACTCCAGATTACATCCCTTTTCAGACATGGGATTTATTGCAGGTTTGAAATCCATTATTGCTCATAGACTGTATGCACATTTTCGGAATGTTGTAATGGATTTGATATTTTTTCTAGGGACTTTCAACATACATAAGGATGATGCTCTCAACACAAGTACGATTATAAGTTTATAGTCATTTCCATCTCAAGTTTGTTTTGAAAAATCTTTCATGTGTATCTGTTTCACTAGGCTCTTTTAAGTGCGATAGGAGTCGGAGAGAAATCTGCAACTGTTATTGGGGCTACTTTTCAGGTACAGTATTTTTGTACCGAGTCTGCTATGCTATGTGAACTGTTATGAGAGTGTTATCCATCTAACGGATTGTGGTCATAATGTCTGATTTTCCTCATATTGCAGTGGTTTTTGAGGGATTTAACTGGAATGCTTGGAGGCGTCATGTTCACATTCTATCAGGTATGCTGTTCTGCGCATTGTAGATCATCTTTGTTTGTACATGGACATTTCCGAGGACAAAAATGCATGCATTTGGTTGGTATACTTTTGTGTGTTATCTATGAGCAGTTTTGTGCATGAACACCTGTGTTGCACTTGATAATTAGTTCGTGTCACACATTCTCAAATTTTATGTATGTGGTGTTTGCTGTACTATTTATGCCCTCTCAAGTATTATGTGGATATCAGATCTACAAGCAAATAGCCAAAATATTTGGCTAGAATGTGAATTTATAAGATAAACTACAGATGATGTGGCAGTTAGTTGCATTTCTCTCAATATCTTAATTATATCATGATAAAACAGTATTCATCAATGATAAGAAGCACTTACACTTGAAAGTTTTCTTCTTTTCAGGGCTCAAACCTAGACAGCAATGCCAAAATGTGGCGTTTGGTTGCAGATCTCATGAACGATCTTGGTATTATATTAATTATGTGTGCATTCAAGAAATATGTTTCTAAGATTCGTTGTAATTTAAGGAATAACAATTTGGGCTTGAAATCTTTTGTCTTTAAAGAACACTCTTTGCTGTATGCTTGCATTACAGCAGGACAGAAAATAAACACTTACTTTTTTAAGGGCTTACAGGTCATTTCATTCTGCAGAGGTTTTGCTAGAAATTTTTAAATGATATATGGTATTGATTGCAGGGATGCTAATGGACCTTCTTTCTCCATTGTTTCCTTCCGCATTTGTTTTCATTGTTTGCATTGGAAGCTTATCAAGATCTTTCAGTAAGTCGTTTATATTTTTTCACAATTGAAAATTAGCGACCAGTTAAAACATCTCAGTGTTTATAATCTCTCCTCAAACTCTGTCATTTTAGCTGGTGTTGCCAGCGGAGCAACTAGAGCTGCTCTGACCCAGCATTTCGCTCTTCAAAATAACGCAGCAGATATATCTGCAAAGGTGATTTCCTGATCCTCCGACTGTAAATACCACATTTATGTCTCATAATCTTACATATGCGTTTGTTCAGGAAGGAAGTCAGGAAACAGTTGCAACAATGATTGGAATGGCTTTAGGAATGTTTCTTGCACAGATTACAATGGGACACTCAACGATCATATGGTTTTCTTTTCTGTCTCTCACCATGTTCCACATGTATGGTTAGTTATGCTTCTACGTTCTATTTCTATCTCCTTATGACCTGAAGGTCAATATAAATCTTAAACTGAAACTAATTTCATCATCTCTTTGTATTTCATGTTCTGGTGGTTTCTAGCTAATTACAAAGCTGTTAGGTGCCTTAATCTGACTACGTTAAACTGTGAAAGAGGCTCAATCCTTTTGAGGCATTTTATGGAGACTGGTCAAGGTGAGGAATGGGATATGTTTTGTTGTTACGAGATAAAGTTTAATACAACTATTATCATTTAAAGATTTGAAAAAGATAATTGAAAAGAATATCATTATTCATTATGGTTTTGTGGGCACAAAGTGGGCTAACTTAAGATGCTACTTTGTGTATTAAGGGATGTTACTAGTTAGTAATCCTTATCAAGGTGCATGATAACTTAATTCATCTGTCTGAACCGTGCAGTTCTCTCTCCCAAAGAAGTATCAGTCTCGGAGCATGTCTTACCATTATGGATAAGCTCTTGGGGCTCAAAGAATAGCAAATTTTTGGATACACGTGTACGGTTAGGTGTCAGGGTTTCCTCACTAAACAGCCTAGAAACGTAAGATTTTATTTCATTTTATTTTATTTTGTCATTTGTTCTTTCAATATAGAGCTTGCCGCTTCTGAACGTTTTGGAGGCAACATCATTAGCCACCCCTCCATCCTAAGACTAGATTTCTTTTATTTAGATCAATGTTAAAAAGATAATGTATTGTGTGTTATTAATTGGATCAAATACAAATTAACATTATAGCTCAGCATCCTTTATTAAGAAAAATATTTTTTTCTTACTTGTCAACAAACAGGATGGAGTTACTATGTTCTGCTGGATCTCGATACGAGAAAGGTTGAGGTTTACTAACTTCTTATCATTACTTTCTTGTCAACAGAGTATACGTATTAATCACTGCTGTTTTGGCTTATAGCAAAATACGTGTTACTCGAGAAGAAAGGAATTGTCAGCATTGTTATGCATAAAGATTCAACCACTGGAGATGTAATGTGCGGGTTCATTCATGCTCTTGTCATGGCAAATCTTTTCTACAGTAAGCCTACATCATTACACACAGATAGCCAATCATGGATGGACAAACACTATGAATCCTTTCTTTTGAAGGTAAATTTCATCATATTTAATTCAACTATTTTATAAATTTCAATTTCAAAGATATATGTGCAAGATGATCTGTCACACAATGTAACCTGGATATATGTACTTTTTTATGCAATTGGCAGCTCCAATCGTCGGGCTGGAAAACAGAGCGCCTTTTGTCATCATCAATTATCTGGAGGGCAAACTGGATTCGCAGGGTTCCAGATAAAAAGATAAACTAGAAAATTTCACATATACAAACAAATTTGTCCACTCTGGGTTATGAAAATGAAAAGAAGATTGATGAATTCAGGTTTCTGGATACGATATAAATGATAAGATTAGTTGGAGGTCCGCACTCATGATTCTTGGATGGTTATTTGAGAGTCTGGTTACATGTAGTGTGATATTAGAACAAATATGTATACATGATGTACCAGTTACTTGCAAACCGGTTTTGCTAATTATAACAAAATTTTCAAGATTTTGCATGTTACATTTTTTCTGATTCTGAAAGTTTCATTGATAGCATTATACTATCTTACGACTGATAGGACATTGGTTTGTGTGTTTATGCATGCATGCATCATGTTTTATATAAATATATTTAGAGAGATGATGTACACCACTATTGAAGAAACCGAAGAAAAGAATGATATTAAATTAACCCCCCAATGTACTGAATAAAATCACTGAATTTGACTTCTTCCTATTATAAACCTTCCAGTTTTCATCTCTTTTGACTTTATGTATGTTTTTTTCCCTTTACAACGCTGATAATTTAGTGACAGTGAACTTGCAGTGTAGCATTTTGCCTTTTGATCATCTCAAGGTAATGTCACTAATTTTTTCGATGTCCAGATGACGCCATAAGAAGTCTAACAGCCACAACAAACATGGAAAGCATGCCTATGAGAAGTACATATGTTCTTCTTGATGATTTATGGTATTCACCAAAAAGGAGCACACCCCAAAAGGTACTCACAAGTGGAAGCGCCTGAAATGAATTCAAATAAAGCTCGTAAGGTAAACATACTCATGACTCGGGGAATTTACCCAAATGTATTGGTGGGTTGTATAGCACTACTCAGTTTTGCATCTGGGCACTACTTAAGTGGAATTAGATGCATAGATGTTGTAAACTAGAACCTACCAATGCAGTTTGTCTAGCTAGAATTTGCCTAGTATATTGCTAGATGTGGCAGTTTCGGCCCATTATTGGGTAGTAAATGGGTCGATTTGAGTTTATTCGTTCCCTAACGGCTGAAATGAGTTAAATTAAAATATTTAGCTACGATGGGAATGGGCCAAAATATTCGTTCACTAAATCTTTGTTACTATAATGTATAATAATACAGTTTCTTTAATCATAATATTATACATCACTATTTATAAAACTCAAAAAGATAAGAGCTTGGTAGGTTCGTACTAAAAGTTACTTGCATTAATCCAAACCTATCTCGATGTGTAACTGACATTTCAATTTTACCACTCTGAATATTGTGAATCAAATTGATTGTTTAGTTATAATGCATAGATGAGTTACACACAAGAACCTAGCAAGAGTAATGCTGCTTGTCATATGCTAGATTTACCATAGTAGTAAATAGTATTAAATGAGTGGGATTAGATTATACACTAACCTAGTTAATACCTTTTGTCTAGATATAACACAATGCTATCAGTTAAATGCATGAAACTAGATGCATAAATGAGTGGTAACTAGAACCTAGAAATGCATATTCCTTAGAAATGACACGTGAGACTCGAGTAAGGCTGTGAATCATATGTATTGTTTATTTGAACCACATGGCACAATAATGCATGCAATTAGATGCAGATCTGAGTTGGACACTAGCAATGCATTTATCAAGATGTGTTTCTTTGTACTATATTTTACAAGAATGTTTAGAATCATCTGCATATATAAGTTGTATACTAGCACCTAGAAATGCACACACTATGTATAACAACGCAAAGATAGGGTTTACATTAGAGTAATGCGCTGATGGCTTAGCTGTACAATAAGGTATAACTATGCATTTTAAGTGCCATTAACCTAAAAAGACTTTGGACTAACCTGAACTGCATCCGCAGCAGCATAACCGGCAGCTTGGCCTCCCATAAACTGGAGACCATTCCCAAAACCACACAACAAACCAGCCAGAAGTGCCCAACCTCGACCGTCCCAGTCATTCAAATATGCCTTGATTGAAGATCGTGGTAAGTTGAACATTGGGCGGTAAAGGAATGTAATGTTTAAGATTAGGGCGATCGCAAAACACGAGCAAGAAAACTAGAAAAAAGCTGTGTAGACACTTAAGTGAGGGACACCATCTTCCAATGTATGCCATTGGTCATTCGCTGCAAGACTAAAAACCGGTGTGAAGAGCGAGACACAAAGTCCAGCAAATAAACATATGGCCAAACCTATCAAAGTACTTTTCCCGTGCACCTGAAATCCCGATCAGATGCAAAAATTTAACACAACACTCGTTCAGGAACTGCAGAATGATGTGGAACCCAAAGGGCTCAAGTATCATTGGCATTCAGTAATTTTTTTATGATCAACACGGACGCAAAAACTAATAAATTGATCATGTATTACTTAACCTTGATTGCTCTTCGGCTCTCGAGCTCAATAAGAAAATTTGCAGTTCCTGCTTTTGCTTTATCTACAGTACCAGTCCCATACTCCAAATTTATTCCTGGAAATTAAATCGAACTATTAAACTAGCAACCAAAAGCAATGCAGTTAGAACTGAACCAGATGAAGACTAGCGTTCTTACTTGAATCTGTGTTTGGTCCGTTACTAATTAATCTGTCATGTACCATAATCATGTCACTGAAGTTTCAAAGCTAGAACTTGATAGCCAGGTAAAGGATTGTAATCAAAGAAATAAGATATACCCTTTTCTGCCCATGTGAGGATCTTGTAATCTATCAAGCTTTTCTTGATTATCTTTGGCGTTAGATGTATGCAACACAGAACCAAGACAAACAGCAATCAAGAAACACACAACACCTGGGAAAAGTATCTCAGCTCTGTTGATCTTGTCGTCTAGAAAGTAGTTCAAAGTTGTACCTATAACCAAAAGACCCGTAAAAAAACTAAATGATCTCAAAGATATTTAAATATAGTGTTTCATATGCATTTTTACGTACTGATGATGATACCTATAACAACAATACTTGCGCAAATCACCTCTGTTACTGATAAACCGACAAATGCCCATGCGTATTGTGTTGACAGATTACCCAGGCTTAAAACCACGCCGCCTGCCATTGCAAATAGAACGCTTGGCCAGTTGTCCTGTGATGGTGTATTGTAATTTACCACTCAACAATTCATTGGAAAAGGGTTTAGGTGCATGATAGTACCTGAGAAAGCTGGACTAGGAAATTGGGCTGATTATCATTGGTATGGCCAAACTCCCCAAATGTAAAAGCAATAATGACAGCAGCCTGAAGATTGGTGATCGTGTAATCAAGATAAGTGTGTTGAGGAAGCCGCCCACGTCTTTCAAGCAAAGATAGAATGACGGGCCATGTTCCTAGGAAGAAATGCGCAAGCAGCATACATGCAGTCGCCCCTCCTTTGCTCTCAACTATATACATCTTCAGACCTGAACTGACTCCGTCTGTTGTAAAAGGGATCAATAATCGAAATCCGGGGTAATCCTAAATCCAAAAAATAGCAACAAACATTATATAGGGTCTCATCTTAAATATAGAATCTTGGATGAATATGCAGTTCAAGGGAACGTTGGCATATTCAGAGTCAAATGCTATAAAAAGTACGAAGTTGAGAAGTGAAATGCCAAAATGAGACCTTACTTTAGAACTTAATAATTGCACAACAAAACTGAGAAAATAAAGTGAATGGAAAAGATGGTAAAATGATCACATGAATGGATACAAACACTGATATCTTAAACCGATAAATAAAGTTCACGAACAAAATCGGATGTTAAACAAAAATCTCAAACCTACCATTGGAGAAACTGGATTTTCAGAAACAACTTCCAAAAACACAAGATGAATCTCTATAAACATTACAAGTACCTAAGAGCCGCCACAATTCAAGAACACATACAAAATATAAACGAGTAAACGACTACATTTTGTCCAAAGTCATTCATGCTCGCAAACCATAGTTTCCTGATTGAAACTTTCCAAAGGAATTATGCACTGACATACAATGATTTCATAATGTCAATATGATATCTAAGAAGAAGAAACCAAAGTGATCACATGAATAAGACTCGAGAACAAAGTTGCATTTTGACAAAGTAAAAGTCAAACCCACCATAGCAGAGGAACCAGTTCAAAAAGTCTGAAAGTAGCAATGAACAAGATGAATCTCTTAAAAAGTCAACAGGTACATAACAATCACTAAGCTCCAACAACAAATATAATGGGAAAATGACACATGATGCCAACCTATCATATACCAAGAAAACCATTAAAATACTAAGGAGCACATGGAGAATACTTTATACAAACCATATGCAGTAAATTTAACACAATGGATGAGCCAAGTATGTGATTGATGAAACTGAGCTGGAGATGGGTAAAGTTATCTTTTGTTTTTCTATAAGCACGAG
>BQNB010098671.1:12243-25102 GCA_026074375.1 Tanacetum coccineum
CCACCCTATCTAAATTTGATATAGCTTAATAGTTCTATCCAAAAAGTTTGGTCAAAAAGATGAAAAATGTTCTTTAAAAAAATCCCACAACCCAACAATAAATCATAACAGTTCGTCGATGGGCTTGTTGGCTTAATTCTACTACAAGTCGGCTACCGTTGCGCCACCATTGCTCAAACACCTCTGCCTCTCATGATGACGTCATCAATCCTCCCAGATCTAACCACCATCACCACCTCCCAGATCTAAACAATCATAGGTCATATTGAAAGGTTATCGAGTTTCTCATTATGTAAAAATGTAGTTTGTGTTCTTCTCCCTGAGGGATATATATCACGGAAGTCTGGTGTCGATGAAAAGGAGGAGGTGGTGATGTTGGATGACATAAATTTGGAAAACTCATCATTATCCTATCTTTGGTTGGAATCGTGGAATCAGAAGGTGGAAGAGGAAGTGGTTGATGACGCCAATGATCGGTCGGTGTTTGTTTTAAGGTTGTGCGGTTGGTTTTGGTGGGGTGAAAAATAAGCGAAACATCATAAAAAATGGTACCTAGAGTTGAACACGGATGGTCGAGATTGGAAGTATGATTGGTCGAATTATCTTTAGAAAGAGAATGAATGTAATTATAAGCACTAGTTACAGTTGAAGCTTAGTCTGCTTGCTTCAAGAGAAGGACGGGTAAGTCTAATCGGCGGGCCCGTTAGCTAGTACGTTGGATGGTCCACTGTACACAATATTGATCATCAGTGTTTCACAAATCACTTCTAGTGTATTGGTACACTTTCCAAACTCCATTGTATTCATTTTGTGATATCCTGTCTGGATCATAATCTTCAGAATTACTGGTGTGCATGTTGTTGTGTCGTAATAGACCTCAGATAGCTCTATAGCGCTATATCTTAAATGTAATAACTCGTCATCTGATGTAGTTGTGATAACAGTTCCATGGTTGACTGCAAAGCTGGTATAAAGGTATTGTGATGATATTAGTCTCACGAAGTTGAGACTGGTGGTAGTGAAATGGGTGTAGTTGTGTTTATGGCGTTTTATGATGTGGTGATTTCTTTTGTAATGTGATTTGATAGTAGATGAAAACTATGGCTGTAAGTTTCATGAGTTTTTGTAAGGATTTCTTATTTCTAGAATAAGACTGGGTTGTTTGCTTTCGACTGTTGGTGCATGTAGGTGGTGTGGGAGTTTGTGGACAGAGAGATTTTTAGTTTTATAGTGAAATAGCTTAAATGGTTAAACTAAGTAGAAGTAGATAAAAGGTTTTTAAGTTTTAGCCTATCACAAGGATTAATCCCACTTTTGGAGTTGACAGTTTTTCGAAATTAAGGAGGTTTTTGGCACAAGACCAAAACGGTTCGTCAATTAAGGACTGGTGGCATAAAGTACGAGATGTGCCGTGGTAGGGAGGGAGGTGGTACTGGTGTATGATGGTGGTGGCGCGATTGATGGAGAGTGAATGAGCAGCGAGCATGAGGGTTGAAATGGTTCACGTTGGGACACTGTTGATGAAGCTTAAAGATATTAAGACTAAAGCTATTGTTAAGGCTACGTTAGTAAGTTATATAACAATCTATTTACGCGAGATTGTATCTCATTTTGTAGTCTCACCTCAAGGTTTTCGGAGAAACCTTTATTCAAAACTTTCGTGCACACGGCCCCCCCTGCTGCGCGTCAGCCAAGTTCCCTGACATCTCATGACTTATGAGAAGATTGTCTCTGTTCAATTACCCCAACAATACAGCCCAGACCTCCCCCCCCACCCCCAGCAGTTTTTCTCTAACCTAAAAAATAAATGCCTTAGTTGCTTTTAATATAGATATGATGTAGGTAATCCCAAACACCCTCCAGCTATTATCTATAGATAAACCTTAATGCAATATCTATGTAAGAAGGCTTTAGTCAATCATTATTATGAGTGAGTGGCTCGGCTGCAATACTATGTAGTCCTTCGACTTGTGAAATTCATTTCAGGCACTTCCACTTATTGAGTTCCTTTTGTGGTGTGCTCCTTTTCTTGGTGAGTACGCAAATCTTCACAAGAAATTTATGCTCTTTCTCACAGGCATGTTATCCATGTTTATTGTGGCTGTTGGAGTTCTAATAGCATCAACTATCTACCGGAAGAATTAAAGACATTTCCTCAAACGATCAAAAAGAAAATTTGTTAGACTAGGCAATCACTGCAAATGAACATTGTAAAGGAAACAGGCACCTAAGGTTACGAAACATAAAAAATTATTAGTCTGATATCAAAATTGAAACTTGTACATTAGGAATAAGTTAAAGATTCATTACTTGTATTCAGTACATCGGGTTGTTGATATCATGCAATTTCTTTCTTGTCTTTATTCAATGGATGTATGCATATCTGTCATGTTTTCTTGGTTTGGTTATATTGTTTCATGAGAAACTTAAAAAAATCGGGACATTTTTAAAAGTTTGTGGGTATTTTTCGACTTTTACCCAAAATAATAATATGACATAATGCCAACCAACCAATCATGGACAACCAAAGATTTTTTTTTCTTAAAGATAAATTTATTAAGAAATGCCACAAAGATTTAACAACCAAAGATTCTAAAAGTATTATACGACATAAATAGTTCCAACTAATCATGAGACCAAAAAAGATAGTTTAATACTAATGTCACATTGCGTTTGGTTTGTATATGTGAATGATTATGGATATGGGTATATGAATGGGTTTATAAACCCGCCATCATTGGTGGGTTTATAAAATGCCTACTTTTATGAGTTTCATACTCCTTTTTAAAAACCAAACCCATAAACCAATCAACTATATTAAGAATGAATGTAATTCCTTCATTCCCGTACCCTCAAACCAAACACAAGAGGGATCTGTGCAATGATTTTAATGGATGGACCCATTTTTGTAAAAAAAAACAAGAATGTTATAAACTACACAAATATATTATCATTCATTTATTTGTATGTCTATTACATTTTTTCAATGAACTCTAGTTCTAGATTTTTAATCAGAATAGTTTTTCAAATGTATGTGTAGTTGAAACGTGTAAAAAATAACATTACTAAAAAAGAAACTCATAATTTAAGCTAAAGTTTCGAAGAGAGCTTCTTTTTTTCTATAAATAATATAATACTGTAAAAAACATATGACGTATCGCTCTGGTGTGTCAAACATATACGATGGTGATCACTGTCGACAACAGTAGAAAAACATTAAAATTGAGGCCTCAATAAACCATGCAACAATGGATGATATGGTTAATACCTACATTCATGAACCACCAGTAATGCATGATTGCATTCGTGTTCTTGCAATATTGAGAGGACAGGTTAAGGAATTTAATTAGACAAAGGTTCAGTATTTGAGTAGAGTTAACTAGACTTGGTATGAAGCATACTGCATATATCAGGTTACTTCTTAAAGTGACCCATAGATTCCATCCTAATTTCTAATGCCTCTTGAAGAAATATGAATGGCATTGTGGTCTTGTGGATTGCTTTTGCGCTTTTTTTATCTGACTATTACTTTCAAATGATATATATTCAATTTTAAGTGTTTTGGTCTGTTTTTGAATATTAATAACTATTTATAAAGTAAATTATCCAAAAGATGCTCACAAATAAGTTCAACTTGATCATATCAGTAACTAAGACCACCATTTTTCGATAGGATAATTGTTTATTCGATAGATTCGATATATGGAACCAAACATGCTTCAAATATTTGGTCCAAGAAATTGTATGTCATTCCAATCCTTTGCTACAAACAAATGTCACGTTGTGTATTTCACTAGATTAATTGAAGTTGGCTACTTGGCTCATGTCTTTGATAGCTAGACGTAATAATCACCAAATTCTCCAATGTTAAAGGATAAACTCCATGTGTGCTTTTTTAGCGCTTAGATTTTCCATGACAGTAATTTTTCGCATTTAGTTCTCATGAAACATATAACCAAACCAAGAAACATGAAATATATGCATACCATCATTGAATAAAGACAAGAAAGAAATTGCATGATATCAACAACCCGATGTACTGAATACAAGTAATGAATCTTTAACTTATTCCTAATGTACAAGTTTCAATTTTGATATCAGACTAATAATTTTTTATGTTTCGTAACTTTAGGTGCCTGTTTCCTTTACAATGTTCATTTGCAGTGATTGCCTAGTCTAACAAATTTTCTTTTTGATCGTTTGAGGAAATGTCTTTAATTCTTCCGGTAGATAGTTGATGCTATTAGAACTCCAACAGCCACAATAAACATGGATAACATGCCTGTGAGAAGTGCATATGTTTTCTTGGAAGATTTGAGGTATTCACCAAAAAGGAGCACACCCCAAAAGGTACTCATAAGTGGAAGTGCCTGAAATGAATTCACAAGTAGAGGACTACATAGTATTGCATCCGACCACCACTCAGAATATTGGATTGACTAGAAGCACTTCTTACATAGATATTTCATTAAGGTTTATCTATAGATATAGCTGGAGGGTGTTTGGGATTACTTACATCATATCTATATTAAAGCAACTAAGCATTTATTTTAGGGTTAGAGAAAAACTGCATATCTGCTTATTTTGAAGTGAAAGCAATTTTAAATAGGGCAAATGGTCTGAAAATGCATCGAAGTATTCTCGTTTTCCTTTTGTTGGCACTTATCTTTTAATTATTCTTTTGTGTGACAAGAAATTGCTAATCATTCTATTGTAGCAATGATTAACAAAAAAGCTGACGTGGCATAATTTTAATAATTTTAATTTTTTTTCAATGTTATATTTAGCCCCAATACTTTATATTTTAACATTTTTCACCCATTTAACTCAATCTCTTCTTCATCTTCCATTCAATCTCTTCCACCACCATCATACCACCGTACCTCCTCCTCCCAACCACCACATTCTCTACTTTATGCCACCAGTCGACCCCACTTCCCTCTCCACACTCTCCCACCACCACCATCACCACCTCGTAAGCTAAACCCATATCTAAAATAAAAATCCTTACAAAAACTCATAACCCATATTTAAAATCAAAATCCTTACAAAAAAAATCACCCACATCACAAAACCCATAAACACAACAAACCCATATTCACTACCCTCGTCACAATTCGGTGAAAATCCACAATACCTTTAAAATAAGCTTTGCAGATGCACCTTGGAACTTTATTAAACAAGATGAGATATTAAGGTTCGCATATAAGCTTTACCAAACATCCCCAGATCTGAAGATTTGATCCCAGTATAACAAGATACCAAATAGTTTAAAGTTTACCAATAGCCTATAAGTGATTTTGAAAATTAGATGATCAATTTTGTGTACGTGGTCCACCAACGTACTAGCTATGGGCCGCCGAGAAGACTTACCCGGTCTACTCTTGAAGCAAGCAGACAAAGCTTTCACTGTAACTAGTGCTTATAATTAGCATTCTTTCTAAATATTCAACCAATCATACTTCCAATCTTCGACCATCGTGTTCAACTCTAGTATACCATTGTTTTATATGTTTCTCTTATTTTTCACCACCACAACAACCGCACAACCATACAAAACCACCGATCATTGGCTCATCAACCACTTCCACTTCCACTTCCGATTCCAACCAAAGATAGGATAATGATGAGTTTTCCAAATTCATGCCATCCAACATCACCACCTCCTCCTTTTCATCGACACCAGACTTCCGTGATATATATCCCTCAGGGAGAAGAACACAAACTACATTTTTACATAATGAGAAACTCGATAACCTTTCAATATGACCTATGATTGTTTAGATCTGGGAGGTGGTGATGGTGGTTAGATCTGGGAGGATTGATGACGTCATCATGAGAGGCAGAGGTGTTTGAGCAATGGTGGCGCAACGGTGGCCGACTTGTAGTAGAATTAAGCCAACAAGCCCATCGACGAACTGTTATGATTTATTGTTGGGTTGTGGGATTTTTTTAAAGAACATTTTTCATCTTTTTGACCAAACTTTTTGGATAGAACTATTAAGCTATATCAAATTTAGATAGGGTGGTTGACAGGTGAATAAGAGAGAAAGGAAGAGACAGACATGGTGTATGAGAAAATTCCCAAAATGGTCACAAGTACATGTGTGTTGACATGTTTTGGTCAAAAGTCATCATAATTCCCCAAAGATCAAGTTCTACTGGCACGTTCAAAAGAGTCATGCTCTATTGCTCTACCGCTATATCCTTTTTATAGCTTGACACATGTCCACTCAAAAGCACTTTTTCTTGGCCCACCACTAAAAGCAAAATTACCCGAATACCCTTGAAGTACTATTTTGTCTTTATGTCCACGTAGGATGCTCTACTGCTCTACTAAGATTTGCTCTACCACTTTAGGTCGTGTGCTAAATAGTGTAAAAGATTTCATCGTAAAGCGTTCAATAACAAAAAACGTAAAAATAACATATTCTCTCTCTTAACATTTGTTTCTCTCTCTAGAAAAACACACAATCGTTCCAAAGTACCATCACTATTCCGATCAAAAATCAATTGGTTGTGACTCGCTAGCATATCAGTTCAATTGTTCTTATGGCTGAAAGACTTTATGTAAGTTTTTATTTGATTATCACTTTTGCGTCCTTCAATTGATTTAATCCCCAATTTTTTGTGTTTTTTTGAAAACCCTAATTTTTAAAAAACCCCAATTGTTCGTCCTTCAATTTATTTGTTTTGCCCTTAATCTGATTTGAATACGCATGATAGTTTTGCCCTTAATCTGATTTGCTTAAATTGTGATACCTTTATAATTCCGTTTCAATTTTTTGTTTAGGTTTATAATGCTAAGGTTAGTATTAGATCAAGGTTAGAAATCCTATAAACCATTAGAGCGAAGTTGAGTTGGAAGGAAGATCGTCTTGATATTTTTTTCCCGAACTGTTTTTGGACCATGGTTAAACATACAAACAACACTACATGATAATCATTTACTGAATTTTTTACTTCAACACCAAAGATTCATTTCTAAACCATCTACCAACCAGCCCTTCATATTTGATATTGATGGTCATACATTAGACTATGGTAGGGAGGATTTCTGTTTGATTACGGGTTTTCGGTTTGGAAAAGTGAATTTAGATCCCGATGAGGAAGATCATTCTGAATTTCGTATGCGTGTTTTCCCAAAGACTGAAAACTTAAAGGGTGAACATCTGTTAGAGCTTGTTAACAAAGATGTTAAGTTTGCGAAGTTGGATGATGAGGATGTTGTACGTGTTTGTTTGCTGCTTGCGTTAGATTTTGTTTTTATGGGTCATGAGCTTAGACATGTAGTTTCAAAACCCATTGTAAATTTAGTAGATGATTTTTATAAATGGGATGCATTTCCATGGGGAGAATATATGTGGACATTCTTACATAAGAGGGTTTACAACGTTGTTGTAACTCGTCAAAAATTCCATTTGGAAAAGCTGGCAAGCAATCCAAAATACGAGGCCAACTATGTCTTGTATGGTTTTGTTTTTCCATTGAAGGTTAGTTTCTTTCATATTCATGTTCATTCATTAATAGTTAATCCCTTCAACATTGTTTCTTTTATGTAATGTTATATGATATTTATGTTATAACAGATATGGGGTTTGGAGACTTTCTCTAATTCAATCCATTGGTGGCGTAAAGATGAGAATGTGATCCCTCGTGGTGTTGCATGGAGTAATGGGTTAAAGTTTGTGTCGGTTACCCGTAATCACTTCACTTCATTACTAGTGACACGAATTCAAGAAGAAAAGAGAAGGAAATTAGAAGAAGTTTAGAGAGAGAAACAAGAGAGAGAAAGTGAAAGAGAATGGTTGAATTAACTTGTAAGAGAATGTTTTCAAATGAGACCAACACCCTCTCCATCCTTGGAGAGGGGTATTTATAGTTAAGACTAAAAGGCTTGCATGCCTTTAGTAATTCTACGGGCCGGGCTCGGGTTTACTTGGGATTTCGCCAGATACACGTGACTGATTAGATTACAAATAAGAGCCCGTTTACCCGTCTAGCCTAATACAACGTATATTAATTTAGTGACCGAGACCTAATATAATTATGAACGAACTTCCATTGTTCGACTCAATATTTTAAGGCTAACAATCTCCCCCGAAGTGAGTTCATTGTGACACTCCTTCGTGAGATCAATGAGATTGCTTTTGTCGTTAAGCTCTTGTGATCTTTGTCTTTGTCTACGTTGTAGGCTTGTTCCTTCATGCTTTGTGATCTTTGATCTTGAGCCTTTGTCATTGTCTTTAGACTTCGTCTTTTCCATCTGAGATCTTTAAATCTTTATCCTTACGTCTTGATCGTCTTTGCCACCTTGCGATCTTGCGTCTTGACCAACATGCTCATACTTTGCATCATCTTGAAAGCTTGCTAACAATCTCCCTTGATAGACTTGATATCTTTGAAGGAAGATCTTGTATATCAGAGTTTGTGCGGAAGTCTTTGTCTTTAATTCTTGAGCTTTCATGATTCTTGAATCTTGTGTTATAGAAGTCATTGTAGTTTGCTGCATGAGCATGATGTGTGGTAATGAATCCGAATTCATTTAGTATGAGGGCATCACATCTCCATCCTTTATGTCATCCTGAAATAAAACAGTTAGCAATAAAGCGGGTGGTGTGGGACGAATATGGCTTTGTCATTCGTCCGGATTTGGTTAGATTAACCTCCGGTTCCGTAGGACCATTTTACAGTATAAATATTATACCTGTGATCAGGTAGATTCAAAGAATCTCCTTGACAGGGTTTCCAGCTCAAAGCGTAGGATCTTCTAACACAGATGTATTAGATTTGCCATGCTTGCTAGTTCTCATTATCCGGAAGTCTCACAAAGCAGAAACACGGTAAGAGGTGAATCAGATAGTTACATCTTTTGATTATGTCGTCAATTCATTTAACTAGCCTTTATCGATATCCAGTTGACACATAGCTTGATTCATATAGTATCTAGAAGTCCACCTACAGCAATTTTAAGTGTGTTGCATGAGACACTGGAGGATTTCCATACGTCATTGTGAATACTTAAGAGTATCAATCTGAATGTTCTGGAGGAACTCACATAGGATATTGGCGTTGGACTCTTGTTAACAGCTTGTGAACTTATGATGTTCAACAAGTGTTTGTCATGGAATGTGTCCTAATGAGATTTATTCTCGATGATCTCTTGGCTCTGACTCGATTAGTGGTTTGGTTTTTAGTAATCGGGAGGGGCTGGTAGCAGACTGCCACCTATTCAATATTAACTAACTCGGAGTGAGAGAGTCAATAGAAGTCGTGTGTATCTCCGTGACAAATGAGACACGTTTCTTTTGAGAGAAACTCGAATAGCCGGGGAGGATTGTGCATTGCATCACTGGGTCCATGATGTCGTCTTTAATTGTGATTCTGACAGCATATGTATTGACCCGGTTTCTGCCTAAGTTGTGTGGAGGGCTTCTTTCTTTAGACCCTTTATCCATACATTTCTTTTTCATTCTTCAACCCCTTCAATGCTTACCAAGACGTCATTACTAACACCTTGTTGTGATTGTTCCAGTGTTAGCTCAATCTTAGTCGGCATTCTTCCCTTATACACATTCATCTCCAATCATACCTAAGGACTGCTATTTCTAAATATGGAGTGTCCTTGGGTAGATCCCTCCGGTTCTGGTTGGATCATAGGACAAATACCTAACCTTACCACCTTATGACTTCAGAATTGTCGTGAAATAAGATGTTGTAGGGTATGAGATCGTAACCATAAAACCTTTTTCGAAGAGTATCAAGCACTTTGAGTCGATAAGATCACTTATTATTTTCAAGATCACATTTTAAATACATTTCTCCCCTTATTTTAAATACTAATGCACTTAGTTTTTGAAATACTTTGTGATTAAAATTTGTCTTGAATAAACCATGGGGAAAAACTTTTACTTAGCATGAATACTTGGATACTAAACTTGCTCCCCTCAATTTTACATATGTTTGACACCAAAAACATTGATACCAAGTTGTAAAAATGAATATTAAAATTGAGGGGTTGATCACTTAGTCTCTTATAAAACTATCATTCTATTGAATTGTCATTAATTATCTTGGTATTATTAAGAGACTTTTTGGGAATGGTTTGAATACATAAGAATGGTCTTGAGATGATGTATCCAAACTCATTAAATGTTGTTTTTCGAAAAACTCCCCCTTGAAAGATGGAGTGTTGAACACACAATTTTGAAAGATTATTAATCGTCAGTGAGAAATTCTTGAAAAAATTGTGTTCAACATTTTGAAAAAACTTCATGTATAGAGACTTCTCTTCCAAACTTACAGGGTAAGCGCCTTATGCGTACACTATCATTTTTCATTGAGCTTAAAACTTCTTAAATGTCTGTTAAGAATGCTCAAGACGAGAAAAAGTTGAAATTTACTCTTGTTAGGATAAGTTATCTTTATGGAGAAAACTTTTTCCTTATTTGTAAGTCCGGCGTTACGTACTGATATTTGCACATAAAGCCATCAAGAAAATTTGAAATGACATGTTTGAAAGCATTTGAAAAACTGTTTCGAACTTCATTTGCACGCCATGTGTCGATATTATTCAACCATTCCTAGGTACGTAAATGTTATCCGATTCCAAGAGAGAAGAGACATGTGAGAATATATTTTTGAACATTTTCTGATTTTTTTTTTGTTTTGTATTTTCTTTTTGAAAATTTTATATTTTTTGTATTTTCTTTTTAAATATGTACATGTTGATTGTTTGATGGGGCATAAGCAGATTCATTTGTCAGAACCTCCAGTTCTGCTGTTAGGAGTCAATACATCTCATACAATTCGTCTACATGGAAGATACTGAAACCTTTCTTCAGGAAGGGCTTTAGTAAACATGTCAGCCAATTGGTATTCAGTTCTGACAAAGTATAGTTCAATTATACCATTTTTAACCTGTTCTTTGATGAAATGATACTCGAGTAGGATGTGCTTGTTCGGGAGTTTTGCACGGGTTGCCATGATATTGGTATGGCGTTGAGCAGTCACAATACAACGGTTATTTTGTTGTAGTTGAAGCCATTAATCTTGAAGCTGTTGTCCGTCCACATTACTTGATGCACAACTTGCAGTAACGACACGTTATTTCAGCCTACGCGGATGACATTGAGTAATGTCCGCTTCTTTGAATCCAGCTGACTAGCTTATCACCTAGGAACTGTGTTCCTCCAGAAGTGCTTTTGCGAGTATCAACGCACGGCATATGATGACATTCTGAAAAAGCTGTTAGTTCAAACCTGAACCCTTCGGATACAGAGTCCCATGTGAATGGTACCTCTAAGTATCGAAAGATCACTTTTATCCTCTTGAGGTGTATTTGTAGTGGTTTGTCTTGATATCTTGCACAAATAGCATACAAGCTTTGCACTATGTATGGTCTACTAGATGTCAGATACATGAGTGACCCGATTTTGTTACGGTAGTCAGTTTGGTCTACGGGTTACTACCAATCAATGTCTGCTATCTATTTCAGGTTTCGTTGCCATTGGATGTTACCAATGCTTTGTACTTTTTCATACCTTATTTTTTTACGGAATCCTAATAGTATAATCTTGGGCCCTGTTTGATAAAAATACAGCGTGGGGGTATTGGTGGATTGAAGTCCTAAAACAGATTTTCTATTTCCTCCATCAAAGACATCTCAAATCTAACCGTTGCATAATTTTTCATAAACGTTTTGAAAATTTACAGGGTTTGTGGAACCACACAATAATTGTCATCACACGTAAATCTGCACAAGTTATAATGTCATCCCAGTATTTTATCGTGAATAGAGTCGGGTCAATGGTACCTTTAGTAAAACCTTTGGATATCAGGAATTTTGAGAGTTTCATCATACCAGGCTCTCGGAGCTTGTTTCAATCCATATAGAGCTTTCCTTAGACGGTAAACTTTGTCTGGATGATCAGGATCAACGAATCCGTCTGGTTGTGCAACATAAACCTCCTCCTTTAATGGACCATTAAGAAATGCCGTTTTCACGTCCATCTGATAAATTGGAATAGACTTGTATGCAGCATATGTGACAAAAATCCTGACAGCCTCCAAGCGAGCAACTGGAGCAAATGATTCTTCAAAATTAATACCCTCTTCCTGAGCATAACCTTTTGCTATAAGTCATGCTTTGTTGCGAATTACAGTTTGGTCTTCATCCTTTTTTGTTTTTCCATAACCACTTTAGCTTGATTACGTTCTTGCCAAAAGGTTTGTCAACGAGTTCCCAGACTTGTAGTCTGTCAAACTGATGAAGTTCTTCCTGCATTGCTTCTATCCATGCAGAATTAGCCATTGCCTCCTTAATGTTTTTCGGTTCAACAATACTCACGGTGAGTGCGAACATACACATTTTAGGATTTGCTGCAAGTTGTCATCTTATTTGCACTAGCTTGGATGGATTTCCACGAACTTAAGTTAACGGGTGATCTTTTGTCCATCGGTATTCGGAATCTTGAGGATGATTGAAGGTATGCATATTTGAAGTACCAATATTGCGTGAGGAAGACTCAGCATTTTCTTGTACCGGTGTACAGAAAGGATTGGTAAATTCTGCTTGATCATCGGTGTTCTGATGTAGGTTGAAAAACGGACTTACAGATCAAAAGTTATGGCTGTTTTACTGAAACCCTTTTCGTCACACAAGTTTTCTAAAAAAATTTTGTTCGGTTCCGCTCGTTCGATTCCGCTCGTTCGAGTCCGTTCGTTCGAGTCCGCTCGTTCGATCGTTGCTCGTTCGATCGGTGCTCGTTCGATCGGTGCTCGTTCGATCAGTGCTCGTTCGATCGGTGCTCGTTCGATCAGTGCTCGTTCGATCGGTGCTCGTTCGATCGGTGCTCGT
>BQNB010098672.1:0-17853 GCA_026074375.1 Tanacetum coccineum
AAGACTTATCTTTTCGTTGTTAAGGATAACTGCACTAAAGCGTACAATTTCCTTTTCTTTAGGGACCAGGTTGTTATCTGATATTTTTCTAATAACAAACCCTAAGAAAATTTAAGAAGACATGTTTTAAAATGTTTTAAATTGTGAATGGAGTAGGCATACTTGTAGGTCTAGTTGGTAGGCCTATTTATCATTACTCTTATCTACAATCCCGTGTCATTATTGAATGACATTTCTAAGGTCATAGATATTATCAATTCTAAAAGACATGTCGAGAAGATTTTTTATGGTTTTTGAAAAAATTTCTGATTTTATATATTCTTTTAAATTTTATATTTTTGTATTTGGTTTTTGAAATTTTTTTGAAAAAATGAAAATCTTTTTGTCATTTTTGTTTTTATAAGCTAATCTACTTATAGTACATGTGATACATGAAGTAGTAATCATAATTACTCTTCGTCAGACTCTGCAAGACGTTTCAGCACTTCCGGTGTGATGCTTTGCATACCGAAGAGGATGATCAAAAATTCAAAGCGTTCTCTGGCGAGTGCTTTAGTTAATATATTTGCCCGCTGATAATCAGTCTTAACAAAGTATAGCTCAACAACCTCATTTTTAACTTGCTCTTTAATATAGTGGTATCGAATAGCGATATGTTTCGTCCTGGAGTGTTGCACGGTGTTGCAAGATAAAGCAATGACGCTTTTTGAGTCGGAGTACCATGGGATCTTGTTGAAGTTAAATCCATAGTCAGTAAACTGTGAACGCATCCAGAGGATTTGAGCACACCAACCAAACAAGGATATATACTCAGCTTCAGTTGTTGATATTGCGGTACACTTTTGTTTCTTGGATGACTAGCTGACAAGCTTTTCTCCTAGGAACTGTGCACTTCCCGATGTACTGCATTTTGAATCTTGGCAACCTGCATGGTCAGCATCTGCAAAAGCTATTAGATTAAAACCGGTGTCATTTGGATACCACGTACCCATATTAATAGTTCCTTTAAGGTACCAAAAGACCCGTTTTATCATAGTTAAGTGCTTTTTGGTAGGCTTTGCCTGGTACCGGGCTTACATCAGACGGAAAACACTAGGTCAGGGCGACTGGCTGTGAGGTACATTAGGGATCCGAATATTCCTTGATAACGAGTAGGGTCAACTAGAGTCCTGTTTGGATCCTCATCCAGTTTTGACTGTCCCACCATGGAGATGTCAACAACATCATATTTTTCAAAACCACACTTTTTGAGCATTTTAAGAGCATATTTAGATTGATTGATGAAGATGCATCTAGGACTTTGTAAAATTTGAAGTCCAAGAAAAAAATGATATTTGTCCTATCATTGACATCTTAAAATATTTTCTTATCAATTTTGCAAATTTATCACAAAAGATTAGATTAGTGGAAGCAAAAATTATGTCGTCAACATAGATTTGTGCCTGTATGAGATCATTTCCTTTCTTTTGAGTAAACAACGTTGGATCAACTACACCTTTGACAAATTTCTGGCTAAGAAGGAATTTGGAGAGTAGGTCGTATCATGCGTGAGGAGCTTATTTCAAACCATAAAGTTCTTTTTCAATCGGAATACATGATTTGGATTTTCTTGATTTACAACCCCTTCTAGTTGACTTACGTACACCTCTTCCTTTAAGATTATGTTCAGAAATGCCATCTTCACATCTATCTAAAATACTACCATATTCTTGTGTGCACTGTATGCTAAGAATATACTGATAGCTTAAATGCGAGCGATAGGTGCAAACGATTCTTCAAAGTCGATCCTCTCTTCCTGACGATAACATTTTGCAACTAACCGAGCCTTATTCTTCAGCACACCGCCATATTCGTTAAGTTTCACTTTAAAGATCCACTTTAGGCTAAAGACATAGCTTTTTCTGCACTAGGCGGGTGCTCTGGTCCTGGTACTAATTTTCCATAACTATTTACCCCCCAAGCCTCTCAAATTCATGGATTTCCTTTTACATGGCTTCAATCCAACAAGATTATTCTATTACTTCTTTGTAATTCTTCGGCTCTTGTTTAGCTAAGAAAGCATGGAAATAGAACCATAAAGCGTCGATAGAAAGTTAACGTCTTATAGAAACAGGTTTTGATGGATCACCGATGATTGTCACTAACGGATGATCTTTTGTCCATATTTTTGTGTAAATTGAAGGTTGTTGGAAAGTGTGCATGTTTAAAGTGTCGACAATCCTTGAAGATGATTCAGATGAGCTGGTTTCTGGAGGATCAAATGGATTGGTAAATGTGTCATTGTCAAACTCTACAACTTCTTCATTTGGTTTAACATTTTTATAATTGATTGGTGAGTTTGTTGCTTCAATGTTTGGTGAATTACTTGGAAAGGGAGCATCTTTATTAATGGAAGTAGAAGAAGAAGAAGACACTCTGGCTGTATCTGATTGAAGTAGAGTTGTAGTAGAAATGGGGGTAGATACAGCACTTGGAGATTTAAAGTATTCATCAAACATGGATTGAAACAGCAAATCCCAGTCATTTTTTGTAGGAGGTTTAGCTGATGTTGACGCAGCCTGGTTAAGCACGAGTCCTGAACTAATTTCTCCCGAAGTCAAACCTTAAAGATCAGGTCCTAAACCATGTTGTTCAGAAGCCATCTGAGTAAGTTCATAAAATTGTACGTTTATTGTTTCCATTATTTGTCTGGTCCTTTTGTTGTAGATCTGGTACGCCTTCTTGGATGGTGAATAACCGATGAAGATTCTAATATCTGCTTTAGGCTGAAGTTTCCCAAGATCCTCAAAATCGTTTGTTGGATAACATAAGGCACCAAAAATGTAAAGATACTTGAGTACTGGTTTGCGATCTCTGAGCAGATCATATGGAGTCTTATTGTAATAGGTATGGTTTTTGAGCGTTTTGAGTACTAACATTATCAGTAGCTAAAAACTTTAGCCTATACGAAAAAACACAGTGAAACACTTGGATGGACAAAAATAAGTATGGTCCTTGCAGCCTCTACCAACGTGCAGTTACGCCTTTCAACTACACCGTTTTGTTGTGGAGTACGTGCAGTGGATGTATTATGAGTAATTCCAACCTCTTTCGTATAATTTTGTAAATTTAGGGTTTTTAATTACCATTTAGGGTTCCCGTTTTGCGTTTTTAGTTTAAGTTTGATTTCCCGTTATTTGTTTTCGTACTTAATTGTTATCATTTGCTTATTTTATTTGTTTTTAATTCATAGAAATAGATAATCAAATTAATCTTTGTTACCAATTCAAATCATTGTCCAAACTGTAACAACCGTCAATTTTCGGAATATATTTAAATAATAAATCATATTTATTATTACATGTTTGTCGTTTATAATTTTTTTTATTTGATCCAAAAACGAAAAAGGGATATATATTAATTCATAGTTGATTTATCAAAAATGAACCACTAAATAACGTTTTCACGATTCGGACCCTAAAGCAATTTGATGTAAAACGATATTTCAGACAACTTTTTAGTTTTACCCGATACTTGAAAACAAGCAGAAGAGGGTAAAAACAGCCTCGCAAAGTTTTGAAAACTGCACAAAACGCCGACACACAAGAATAATTAAATTTATTTTTAATTATCACTATTTATTTAATAAAAATATTAAATAAAATCATTTAATATTTTACTTATTTAAGCATTGTTGATAACGCGAATATCCGAGTTAAAATTTCATTTTTATTTTAACCGAGTAACTAAATAAATAACGAACATTTTTATAAATGTTATAAAAATAATTATGAAATATTATCAAGTAAATACTCATTTTTATCAGAAAAGTGATTTGGAAAACAATGGCGCAAGTTTCGTATTTTGAATCATCCGATAAGTGGCTCAAACGAGTCCCGAACCAATATTCTATAAAAGTTTCCCAAAAATTGCACCTTTAGTCCCTGTGGAATATTTATACAATTAACCCTATACTATGATACACTTGCCATTTCATTTTATAAGTTTTATATATAAATAAAATTTATAACAAATATTTCATAATTCAAAAATGTATACACACACACTCTCATGCATCTCTCTCCCTCTCCCATGTTCGGCCACCGACCCACCGCCGATCGTCGGATTCCGGCCACCACCGCCGTTCGCCGCCGCCGGAAAACTTTTCCGACGGACTTTTCTGGCCGAAATAAAAAAACGATCCCCACCACCGGATCTACCCAATCCCCACCACCACTCACGGCCACGCGCCGTTTTCCCCCTCCTCCGACGACAACAACCGACCCCCTTCTCCTTCGGCCGCTGCCCCACGGCATCCCTAACACCACCACCGCCGCTCCATCACCACCACCCACATCATTTTATATTCACCGCGGCACAGCCGCCGCGGCTCAGCCAGAAAGGGGTGTTTGTTTCGGTGGTTCGGCAGCAACAAGGGTGCGTCGGTTGTGGTAGTAGCACCAAAAAAGGCGTGTTTGATTTAAATATTGCACCAAGGGTGCGTTTAGTTTGATGTTATCAGCCGAAAGGGGCGGCAGCCGCCACCATGGGGTGCGTTTTGTGGGCTGCCGCTGCTATAGGGGTGCGTTTGGCTTAACAGCCACCACCAAGAGGTGTTTAGTTTTGTGGTTTACACCCCGAGAGGGTGCGTTTGGCTGTTAAACAGCCAAAGGGGTGCATTTGGCTGATAAAACAACCATAAGGGCCACGTTTGGTTGCGGGTTTAACAGCCGAAGGGGCTGTTTGGTTCATGGCAGCCGCAAGGGTGCGTTTGGGTTGCGTTTCCATCGACTAGGGTGCGTTTGGTCTACCAACGCAGCGGGTGCGTTTGGTTTACCAACGCAGCGGGTGCGTTTGGTTTAGTAGCAGCCGTAGGGTGCATTTGGATTTGGGTTTACAAGATTAGGGTGCGTTTGGGATAGCAGAATTGCATAAGGGGTGTGTTTGGTTTGATTGTTATAACAGTTAGGGTGCGTTTGGTTTTGGTGAGAACGCAACAGAGTGCGTTTGGTTTATGTAGAAATCGATTAGGATGTGTTTGGTTTAGCAGAGATGAACAACGGGTGTGTTTGGTTTGGCAGTTAACACAAACAGGGGTGTTTGGGTGAACAGGAAACCATTAGGAGTGTGTTTGGGTTTAGAGAAGACAACAAAGGATGCGCTTGGTTTAGCGAAACAACAAGGGTTCGTTTGGTTTATACACTTGACTAATAAATATAACACGAGACTTTATGAATTATAAATCGGAACTAAAATGGTGGTTAATGGTTAAATAAATATGGTATTTATTAATTTGTTTAGTTATAAATATATAATCATCCACAAACAGACGGGCAAAGCGAGAGGACAATTCAAACTCTCGAGGATATGCTGCGTGCTTGCGTGATCGATTTCGGAAAAGGTTGGGTTAATCACTTACCGTTAGTTGAATTCTCTTATAACAATAGCTATCACGCTAGCATCAAGGCCGCACCATTCGAAGCACTTTATGGTCGAAAGTGTCGTTCACCTGTTTGTTGGACCGAAGTTGGAGAAGCTCAAATCCTCGGTCCAGAACTAATTCAAGAGACGACTGAGAGAATCGTCCAAATCAAGCAAAGGATGCAAGCCGCTCGTGATCGACAGAAGAGTTACGCCGATCTGAAGCGTAAACCGATGGAATTCCAAGTCGGGGATAAAGTTATGCTTAAAGTTTCGCCTTGGAAAGGGGTCGTACGTTTTGGCAAACGGGGGAAGTTAAACCCCAGGTATGTTGGACCTTTCAAGGTGTTAGGGAAGGTTGGAGAGGTTGCTTACAAGCTTGAGCTTCCAGAAGAACTAAGCAGGGTTCACAATACATTTCATGTATCCAACTTGAAAAAGTGCTATGCCGACGAACCGTTAGCCGTTCTGTTGGATGGACTTCATTTTGATGACAAGCTTCAGTTTGTGGAGGAACCCATCGAGATTGTGGACCGTGAAGTTAAACGGTTGAAGCAAAGCCGCATTCCATTAATCAAGGTTCGATGGAACTCCAAGAGAGGTCCTGAGTTCACGTGGGAACGTGAAGACCAATTCAAGAAGAAATACCCACACCTCTTCATCAAGACCGCACCGTCGTCAAGTGCTGCATCGTAAGCCTTGAGGACAAGGCTCGTTTAACGAGGGAAGTCTATAACACCCCGTGTTTTCAAGTCATTGACGACGACGATAAATCTACTATTCATCTTTTATATTGTACGCGTTTGTTTTAAATCGTAAACGTTAAGCTAAATCGCGTAGGCTAAAAATTAGCGTTCAATGTAAACGGGCATCAAACAATTAAGCGTTTACATCAAGCAAGTATTAAATAATTATTTTGAGAATAATTATGGTCTTTGTTCATTTTATTTTTATCGGATACGTAAAGTGTATACGTTTCGCGATAAATTGCATTTAGGCATACCCGGAACCACCAAAACTTTTCTACGCTTCTACAAATACCCACTTTTATACCCAATACATAAAAGTTACAAAAATACATCATATATATCATACATAGGATGAATTTGTTGCAATTTATACAAGAAATATAAGAAAAATCTTGCAAGTAGTCTTTGTACTTCACTAACTCATTAAACATAGCCATACTTTGTTTCCTTGACTATTTTTCTTCCTTAAGACCCTCCATATGTTTTCTTGAATACTATTGCAAACTTTTTTGACCATCTATATCATATATACTTGTATGTCTAGTAAGAGAACACATAGATAACACAAAACACTTAGAAAAAAATCAACAAACTCCTCCCTTTTTCTCTCTTTTAAGCTACGGCTTGAAACACCCCTTTAACTAAATCCATACAAAATTTTATACAACCTATACACACATATACACATCATATCTAAGATATTCTAAGATGTTTCCAAGCATTGGTTAACCATTTTCAAGCATTAATCAAGAAAAGGAAGGATTAGGGTTTCATAACCTAATCTAGGGTTTCACATTTGCAAGCTTTGGTTTTGTGTCTAAACAAGGGTTTAGCACTTATTTCTCATCACCATCATTCATCATAAGGTTGCATCTGACGATTTGCGTGGCGCATTATCTGTGGCATACTTGTTATTCGCTCACTCAAGGTGAGTTCATAGCCCCACGTTTTACATGCTTTTGTTTTACAAAGTTTTTGGGGTGAGAAACATGCAATGTTTTACAACTGGACACAAGTGGTTAAGTTTCATATTATGATTACGTGTTGCCTAAGTTGCGATAACCCTAGTTGAGCCCATTATCATGAACTGTCAGTTACTGGATTGTGAGCGCGAATGATATGAATAGATCTATTGGGATTGACATCCCCGTTCGGGTGATTAGCTATCACTGGGCAAACGAACGTATACCATGTCGAACATAGGATGTTGCGGGTTAGAACATCATCACGGGCAATGTAGGCCATTTATATGGTATTCATTTATGTCGAGCTTCAGTGTCATGAGCTTAGGGCAACGTAATTACATTTATATGATGTCTGCATCTGTTGCATTATCATACACTTGGGAAATCTTGTGGTCCTACAATATATGATTTATCAAACCTATGAATTCACCAACATTATTGTTGACGTTTTAAAGCAATGTTTTTCAGGGGATCAGTAAGCACGAGGTGCAAGGGATACATTGGTGGTTTTGATTTGGATATCATGCATTAAAGATTTTGTCGCATTACATTTTGTATAACTGTATGGGCTAGAAATCTTTGTATTTTGAACAAGTGAACAAGTGAAGCTTCGGCTTATGTAACAAATACTTTGTTAAATCCAATGTATCAGTTTTTAAACGACTTTTTGGTCGTTCTATATACATCTTGTGTTATTGATCTATGAAGTAACTTGCCCCGGACCCTTATTCTGCTGCGACCCAATTTGGGGGTGTTACAGATTGGTATCAAGAGCCAAGGTTATAGAGAACCAGGTCAAATGTTTTTGCTGGGACTAATATGACCATTTTCAACATCAAAATTCATACAATGGGGGTTTTACCGAGACATACATATGTGCATACATTCATGCATACACTACTTGTTGCATTAGTTGTTTGGGGACATAGATTCATTCATAATTGATATTACATGTTATGATTATAAAATGTATATACTATAAGAGTCTTATATTAATACTAATATAAGGTTTTTTGTATTTTCAGATTCATTCATGTCAGATTTTTTTTTGTTTTACGGATGAATCTGGGATTACATACACGGAGGTTTCCAGCCATTGGGATTTATCTGACTTAGATCATCGAGAGGCTGATGATCACCGGAGCTAATCTTGACTGATGAGATTCCAGAGGACCCATACGTAGAGGCCGTTCTTCAGGTCCCACCCTCTCCAGATTACGTGCCTGGCCCTGAGGAGCTAGAGCAGGCACCACCTTCGCCAGATTATGTTCCAGGCCCTGAGCCATACTGTTGATGGTGATTGTTGCTGAGGATCAGCCAGGTGCTTGAGGATGCCTCAACCACTGCTCCGTACCTCCCCCCCCCCCTGACTATGCTCCCGATAGTTGTACGATCCTGAAGGGGGGAGGGCAAGGGGGGGGGGGACCCGAAGGAGGATGACGATGAGGAACCCCGAGGAGGTGTCTTGTCGTTATCATGCTTGTTAGAGGAGAAGTCGAAGATGACGTGGACGGGGTCATCAGAGGTGATCGAAGGATAGATGACATGGGACATCTGAGTTCGTTGCATGAGGAGGAATTAGGAGCCACCTTGCTCTCTGCCGACTCTGTAGTTGTTGCTTTACCAGCTTGATCAGGGCCCCATCTGCGGAGGAGACGATGACCGTTCGTGACTGTTATGAGTTTGCGGCCACACCACCACCACTCCCATTCATATCGGTTAACAGCTAGGATTTCTACTTCCAGCTCCTGTTGTATCCTACACCATTATGGTTGAATGCAGAGGTTGACAGACTTCATCGCTATATCTACCCCACCAATCATACCACTGTCCCCATGGTCTTCCCACTTCACCAGATACCTTCTCCATCGCCTAACTATCACACCCTTACCTGTGTTTTCACCAAGCACAACCTCCCAGCCCCATTCGTTCATTGGGATTTTGAGCTGCGATGATCTGATGTTAGATTGACGGCGCATCTACTTCCCCATTCTCTTCCATTATCACTACATTCATACTTCCCATACCAGACAGATGCTCCATCATTAGGGTTACCACCACCCTTGCCCATCTTCAGTTCCAACTTCATCGCCCACCATTGCTACTACCCTCTGCTAGTCGTAGGGAGGACAGACCTGAGGTTACCTTACCACCTCAGAAGAGGTTAGGTATCGCTCTTGGTCCAGGATACGAGGTAGGAGAGAGCTCATCTGCTGCTGCTGCTAGACCAGCTGGAGGTCTTAGGGCAGACTATGGCTTTGTAGCTACTATGGATAGGGAGATAAGGCGTGATCCAGAGAGAGAGGTTGGATATAGGATCACTGACTCGTGGGACGAGATAGTTAAGACCCTTCAGGGGGCACCAGTTAGTACTAACACAGAGTTGGGTCGACATGTGACAGCATTTGAGACTAGGGTTAGGCAGGACACGGATGAGGTTTATACGAGGTTAGACGACGAGCAGAGTCAGAGACAGCTATTGGCTGGTCGGCTCAATATGTTTTTTAGAGACAGACGAGCACATGCATATACATGTCATCAGATGGAGGCATATGCTAGATTGTCTAGAGAGGCTTGGAGGCGATCGATGGATAGATGTGAATCGTCACTCACGGACGAGGGTGATGTCACTTTCTGCAATAATAGTACATGGATAGTGTCCGAGATTAAGGAGTTGCATGATGCTGATCGTAGGAGACAGGCTGTGATTTTAGAGATGCTAAAGGCAGACCAAAGGAGATCTGCAGAGATGAGGAAGTTGAGGACAGCTGATCATACCCGACAGCAGCAACTTATACAGACATTGATAGTTATGCAGTCTCTACAGAGAGAGGCGTGGACTCCATACTAGGACAGAGGTGACACCTTGGCAGGGGCAATGTGATAGCATTCAGGGACAGGTAGTCACATCATACAGGGATAAATTTACCGAATTACAGGGACAGCAGTGGCACAGTGGTTGGTCCTGCACAGCACAGAGAGCTGCCAGAGGAGGCTGGTAGCTAGTTATAGATTAGATCTATTATTGGCTAGTCATTTTGTATATAGCCTACTAGTATTACGGGTTAATCCCAGCTAGTAGGGCTCTTAGGTTGTTATGTTTATTTTGTAAACATAAACGTTTTGATCATTTTGTATCTGGGACATTCATGTATGTTTTCAATTTATATATGGAAATGAATGTATGGTTGTATTATGTCACGTTTGTATCGAATTTGTTTATGAATGAATGTCAGTATTTGTTACTTTATTGTTGATTACAATTCAGTTGTATATTTCACTGTGTGATGTGATCTCACTTTATTTATCATGTATATGTCATGGTTATGATTTCATGAAATCTAACGGGTATTATATTTTCTTGTGATTGAAGAAAATTGCACCAAAACGAGCCACAAGGTCAACACCGGTCACAACAACCCCAGCCCCAACAGCAACCACCACCACATCGGTCACTAATGTCCAACTTTAGGCATGATTGTCACAAGGTTGTCACTGAGCTTTGGCAGCAGAGATGCCAAACAGGGAATGGCGTGACAGCCCACTTGGGTCACAGGTGGGCAGAAGGACTGAACGCATTGTTCGAAAATGCACTTACCAAGACTTTATGAAGTGAAAACCTCTATATTTCAAAGGCATTGAGGGAGTTGTTGAATTAACTCAATGGTTCGAAAGGATGGAGACTGTTTTCTGCATAAGCAATTGCCCTATGGAAAATTAGGTTAAGTTTTCCACATGTACTCTTCTAGCAGGTGCTCTAACATGGTGGAATTCCCATGTTATGACTGTCAGTCATGATGCTGATATGAATGACCCTTGGGCCGGATCTGGGGAGAAGATTAGACTGACAAGTATTTGTCCAAGGAACGAGCATGAAAAAGATCGAGGCTGAATTGTAGAATTTTGAAAGTGAAGGTACTGATGTGGATAGGGTACAACCAACGTTTCAGGGAACTAGCCCTGCGTGTTGTAGTTAGGAGTTTACAGGAGGAGTCTGTCAGATTGAAAGGTACGTCGGCGGATTACCCGACATTGATCATGGAAACATTGTAGCATTCAAAACAAAAAACATACAAGAGGCTGTTGGAATGGCCACTGAACTGATGGATAAGAAGTCATCCACCTTGGCTGAAAGACAGGCTGAGAACAAAGGAAGTTTGAAAAACATTTCCCGAAAACAAATCAAAAACCAAACAACAACAAAACAAGAGGCCAGAACACTGGCAGGGCATTCCTCCTTATTCTGCTGGGATGGTGAAGGAAGCCATACAGTTTATCTCCCCTCCCCCCCATGTGCGCTAAATGCAACTATCACCCGACGGTCCGTGTGCTCCAAAATGCCACAAATGCAACAAAGTTGGCCATTTTGCTCGTGACTGTAGGAGTACCGGAAATGCCACAATGCAAAACCAATCAGAGGGGCACTGGGTCAGGCAGGGGAAACCTACTTTGCTTCGAGTGTGGAGTTCAAGGAACTATAAGAGGATATGCTCCAAAGTCTGAAGAAACAATAAAACCGTGGAATCAAGCTGTTATGGTAATAACAGGGCTCCAGCCAAAGTGTATGTGGTGGGACGTGCAGGGACAAACCCAGATTCCAATATCATGACGGGTAAATTCTCTTGCAACAACGCTATGCTTCTATATTATTTGATACTGGTGCCGATGGGAGTTTTGTTTCCACTGCATTTAGTTCCCAAATGGATATCACGCCATCTACCTTAGATCACTATTATGATGTCGAACTAGCTGACGGAGGATAATTGGGTTAAACACTATCCTTAAGGGTTGCACATTAAATCTCCTGAACCACCCATTCAACATAAATTTAATGCCCGTAGAACTTGGTAGTTTCGACGCTATAATTGGGATTGGATTTGGTTGGTAGGATACAAGCAAAATCATTGTGGTGTGCTGAGAAGATCATTTGTTATCCCCTGGGGAGGGAATGAAACATTAATTGTTCACAGGTGGAACGGAAAGCAACCAGGGGCACGAGGCTCGACTACACATTTATCTCGTATCTCCAAACACAAAGAATATATGCAAAATGGTTTCGGTCTAGTCTTTTTGGCACATGTCACTTCAAATGAGTGTTGAAGTCAAGTCGGAAAAGAATGCGATTGAGGTGTACCTATAGTTCAAGGATTTTTTGAAGTCTTTCCTGAGGACTTGTGGGTCTTCCTCCGACCTCGACAAGTGGGAATTTCAAATCGATTTGGTACTGGTTGCTGCACGTAGATGCGGGGCGCTTTCGATTGGCACCTTCTGAAATGAAAGAGTTGTCAGAGCAACTAAAAGAACTATCTGACAAAGGCTTTATAAGACCTAGTTCCTCACCCTAGGGAGCTCCGGTCTTGTTTGTCAAGAAGAAAGACGGATCATTCCGGATGTGCATTGATTACCGAGAATTGAATAAACTAACGGTGAAGAACCGTTATCCGCTCCTAAGAATTGATGATTTATTTGATCAGCTTCAAGGGTCGAGTGTCTACTCGAAGATCGACCTAAGGTCGGGTTATCACCAACTAAGGGTTCGAGAAGAAGACATTCCAAAAACCGCTTTCAGAACCCGTTATGGCCATTATGAATTTCAAGTTATGCCGTTTGGTTTGACAAACGCACCTGCCGTATTCATGGACCTTATGAATCGGGTGTGCAAACCATATTTGGATAAATTCGTAATTGTCTTTATTGACGATATTCTGATATATTCAAAGAACAAGCAAGAGCACGAAGAGCACCTTAAGCTAATCTTAGAATTGCTTAAGAAAGAGGAGTTGTATGCCAAGTTTTCCAAATGTAAATTTTGGATTCCTAAAGTACAGTTCTTAGGTCATGTGATTGATAGTAAGGGTATTCACGTGGATCCCGCCAAGATCGAATCCATTAAAGATTGGGCATCTCCTAAGTCACCAACGGAGATTCGACAATTTTTAGGTCTTGTTGGGTATTACCGGAGATTCATTAAAGGGTTTTCGAAGATTGCCAAACCGATGACCAAGCTCACCCAGAAGAAGGTCAAGTTTGTTTGGAGTAATAAACAAGAAGCAGCTTTTCAACTATTAAAGCAGAAGTTGTGCAGTGCACAAATCTTGGCCTTACCTGAAGGAAGCGAAGATTTTATCGCATACTGCGATGCTTCAAAGAAGGGTTTAGGCGCATATTTGATAAAAAGCAAGAGGTAGAAGGTGTGTATCTGCACTCTGTCGCCCACATGATATTGTGTGTGTGACAAGACACTCACTCTCTTTATTGTGTGTACTGATACCTTCCGCGTAAGAGTTTACACTATCTAATGTGTGTGTCAACTCACTCACATCGCATGATAGTAGAGAGTCGCACAACTAAAGACGTGTGTACCACCATCGTTAAACCCCCCACATACACTTATATATGATATAGAGAGCGCCACAGACGATTGTCTCTGTATCGCATAGAGTGTGTGTGTGTGATCCACGGAAAATGAGATTTTTTGTGTCTGTGTAAGATTCCTCGCTCTCTCGTCCGAGATTGAAATCACCATTCCACATGTGGCATAATTAAGGTTTCTCGCAGATGCTCTCTCTCAGCAGAAGTGTGGAGAGATCACATAGAGATAGAGAGATGCGCACAGAGACGCAGAGTCGCGCGCTCTATTGGCTTGGATGTCTCTGGGTGCCACCACCACACATCCTCTCGCTTGTAGATGCGGACAGATGCCCCGTCAAACCAGTCTCTCACTCGCTTCTCTCAGATGAGAGATGTGGAGGAGTGTGAGTGAGACTCTCTCGTGTTGTGTAGTTGCCAGAGGCGATAAGGTCGGAAAAAAGTTGGAACACGTGCGGATGGAAAATTTATGGCCTCAATGCGGAGTTGGTACCCTATTATGGCGATTTGCGGGACGATGCATCATGCACGAGTTCCCATAAATCAAAATAATCTATACATCCGGGTTTGACAAGAATGTACCAAGATATGAAGAAGCTATAATTGGTGGCCCTAGTTGTGGAAAGCGACATCGGCCTCAGCTTGTTGTAGCTAAGTGTTTTGACCTGTGCTAAGGTCAAGGCCGAACATCAAAGGATATCAGGATTGTTGGTACAGCCCAAGATACCTGAATGGAAATGGGACAACATCACTATGGATTTTGTCACAAAGCTCCCTTAGAGTCGCAAGGATACGACTAATATGTGGGTGATTGTGGACGACTCCTAGTCTGCAATTTTCACACCAATGAGAGAGACTGATCCTATGGATAAACTTGCAAGAATATACCTAAAGGAGGTTGTCACGAGGCATGGAATACCTGTTTCAATCATTTGTGATTGCGACCCGAGGTTCGCATCCAACTTCCTGGATGGTCACTTCAGAATGCTTCTTAGTACAAACTTAGATATGACGTACTGCGTACCATCAAAACATACTGGATAAATTGCATCCTGTTGGTAGGGATGTGTTCACCCTCACCCACTCGCCCCCCCCCCCCCCGGAATATGACTGCATATCCGCTCGCGGCGAAACTCCCGTTTGTTTGGTAACAAGTGGTAGAATCAGTACGGCCGAGCATGTGTTGTCCCACATAAATATGACGCATATATATCGCTACGTTGGGAGGGGTGAAGCTCATAATGTGCATAGATACCAGGGAGCAGTAGCTAAAGTTTTCTTGGTCAAAAGTGTCGTTCACTGTTTGTTGGACCCGAGTGGAGAAGCTTAATTTCTCAGTTTTGAATATTCAAGAGACCGTTGAGAGAATAATCAAATCAAGCAAAAGGAATGCAAGCCGCTCGTGATCGACAGAAGGTTACGCCTATCTGAGCGGTTGTAAACCGATGGAATTCCAATGTCGCGGGGGATAAAAGTTTTTTTGGCTTTAAAAGTTTCGCCTTGGAAAGGGGTCGTACGTTTTGGCAAACGGGGGAAGTTAAACCCAGTATGTTGGACCTTTCAAGGTGTTAGGGAAGGTTGGAGAGGTTGCTTACAAGCTTGAGCTTCCAGAAGAACTAAGCAAGGTTCACAATACATTTCATGTATCCAACTTGAAAAAGTGTTATGCCGACGAACCGTTAGCCGTTCTGTTGGATGAACTTCATTTTGATGACAAGCTTCAGTTTGTGGAGGAACCCATCGAGATTATGGACCGTGAAGTTAAACGGTTGAAGCAAAGCCGCATTCCATTATCAATTGTTCGATGGGAACTCTCACGACGAGGTCATGATTTCAAGTGGGAACGTTGAAAGACCAATTCATGAAGAAATACCCCCACACTCCTCCATTATCAAGACGCACCGTGTCCAAGTGATTGCATCATAAGCCTTGAGGATAAGGCTCGTTTAACGAGGGAAGTCTATAACACCTCGTGTTTTCAATTCATTGACGACGACGATAAATCTACTATTTATCTTTTATATTGTACGCGTTTCTTTTAAATCGTAAACGTTGAGCTAAATCACGTAGGCTAAAAATTAGCGTTCAATGTAAACGGGCATCAAACAATTAAGCTTTTACATCAAGCAAGTATTAAATAATTATTTTGAGAATAATTATGGTCTTTGTTTATTTTATTTTTATGGATACGTAAAGTGTATACGTATTCGCGATTAAATAGCATTTAGGCCATACCGCGCACCCCCCCCCCCAACTTATTACCGCTTCTACAAATACCCCCCACTTTTATATACAATACATAAAAGTCTACAAAAGTACATCATATCTCTCGCCACTCTCATTAGGATGAAAGTGTTGTTGTGTGTGTTATACAAGATAATATAATGTGTGTGTGTGTTTGCAAGTAGCTCTTTGTCTCACGCGCATCAATTAATTTAACTCATAGCCAATAGAGAGAGAGACCTTGACTACTTCTCGCGCGCCTTAGACCCTCCATATGTTCTTGAATACTATTGCAATAAATTTTTGACCATCTATATAATATATACTTGTGTATGTCTAGTAAGAGAACACATAGATAACACAAAACACTTAGAAAAAAATCAACAAACTCCTCCCTTTTTCTTTCTTTTAAGCTACGGCTTGAAACACCCCTTTAACTAAATCCGTACAAAATTTTATACAACCTATACACACATATAACATTCATATCTTAAGAATATTCTAAGATGATACCAATCATTGGTTAACATTTTTAAGCATTTAATCAAGAAAAGGATAAAGGAATAGGGTTTCATAACCTACACAACTTTATTCCAAAATCCCTACATAATTTACATACCCCCCGCGTTATAACACCTTATTTTCCCCTCACCCATCCTTCCTATAGGTTGCATCTGACCATTTGCGTGGCGCCTTATTGTCGGCCTACTATACTTGTTATTGTACTCAATGTCCCGATTACTAGCCCCCCCCCGTTGTTACATGCTTTTGTTTTACAAAGTTTTTTGGGGTTGGAGCAATAATGCAAATGTTTTACAACTGGACCACAAGGGTTTAAGTTTCATATTATGATATAATGGTGCCTAAGTTGCGATACCAAGTTGAGGCCCATTATCATGAACTGTCAGTTATACTTGGATTGTGAGCGCGAAAATGGTTATGAATAGATCTATTTGGATGACCATCCCCGTTTCAAGGTGATTAGTTAAATACTGGGCAAGATATCACTACTACACACGTATACCATGTTGAGCGATAACCCTAGTTGAGCCCATTATCATGAACTGTCAGTTACTGGATTGTGAGCGCGAATGTTATGAATAGATCTATTGGGATTGACATCCCCGTTTGGGTGATTAGCTATCACTGGGCAAACGAACGTATACCATGTCGAACATAGGATGTTGCGGGTTAGAACATCATCACGGGCAATGTAGGCCATTTATATGGTATTATATATGATTTATCAAACCTATGAATTCACCAACATTATTGTTGACATTTTAAAGAAATTTTTTTCAGGGGATCAGTAAGCACGAGGTGCAAGGGATACATTGGTGGTTTTGATTGGGATATCAAGCTTTAAAGATTTTGTCGCATTACATTTTGTATAACTGTATGGGCTAGAAATCTTTGTATTTTGAACAAGTGAACAAGTGAAGCTTCGGCTTATGTAACAAATACTTTGTTAAATCCAATGTATCAGTTTTAAACGACTTTTTGGTCGTTCTATATACATCTTGTGTTATTGATCTATGAAGTAACATGCCCCGGACCCTTATTCCGCTGCGACCCAATTTGGGGGTGTTACAATAATCCTCACCACCGGATCTACTCGATCCCCACCACCACTCGCTGCCACGCGCCGTTTTTTCCCCTCCAGCAGCCACAGCCGCTGTTACCATGCCACCACCTCCAATATCATCGTCACCATCAACCACCAACGAGGGTCCGTTTATATTTTTTTTATATGCACCAAGGGTGCGTTCGGTTACTTTTCACCAGCCGAGGGTGCGTTGGGTTTTCATAGCACCATCAAGGGTGCGTTTGAGTGTTGTTTCAACCGCCATAGGGTGCGGTTTGGTTTGTTGTTAACACCGAAAAGGGTGCGTCGGGTTCGGGTCAGACCCGACAAGGATGTGTTGGGTTCGGTTTAAGGTTGTAACAGCAAGGGGGGTGTTCGTTTTGTTTGTTGTTTCGCAAATTTAGGGTACGTTGGTTTTACTATCACCCACATAGGGTGCGTTTGTTGTGCTACTCGGCGCCTGGGGTGCGTTTGGTTTTGGGTCAAACAGATTAGGGTGCGTGTGGTTTAGCATAAAACAGACAAGGGTGCGTTTGGTTTTACAGAAATAGCAAGGGGTACG
>BQNB010098673.1:2047-22832 GCA_026074375.1 Tanacetum coccineum
GCCAAATTAAAGACGTTGATTACTAATTACTTATCGATTTATCAATAAAATGTCCTAAGAAAGATGAGAACCTTTTCACACCATAATGCAATTTACCATATCAGGCAACATGTCTTATTTTTTGGATAAAGGTTCAGGTCAGCCTGGCCCCATCTTGATCGATACAAAAAATGTACAGACATATTTTTTGGCATGTTACCCGACCCACCCATTTTCAACCTCGACATCAATATCATAGTCAATCCTATTAGATTTATAGGAATCAATATATTACCTGGAACCAAGAAATAAACCATCGTGTACGGCAACATGCGTACATTGTGCCTGATAAAAGAAGAAACAACACAATCAACATCAATTTATACGAAGCTAGAAAGCTAGTAGGCTTGGGAAATAAATTACCCGTGTACCTTATAACCTTAAGAATATTAATAAAACCATTGAGGTCTATCTTCTCATCAACTTGAGGCATCTCAGTAGCACGTTGCAGCCATCAATGTCATTAGCTGACCCACAAACTATTCTTCTAACGCACTCAATAAGCCTGAAAGATAACTTTATGCAATAAGGTCTACAAAGATATATAGGAAGTAAATGATAAACGAACTAATTGATTATAGAGTATTAATGCATAAAATCTTAAAAGGATTTATGTCGTAAACCATGTCATAAGCTGAACCTGTAATAGCGATATACATCACACGTTACAATTACCTCTAAAAGATTGCACATTTTTGGTTTTATTTTTAGATCGATCTTCTTCTAAATCAATTTGTGTTTCATCACCAACAACTAGTGCATTAGTTGCAGCTAACAACGACTGTGGAAACAACATAAAGGGTTTCATCTTGTCAATGTTTTCATATTAAAATCCTATACTATTTTGAATGTCATTGACACAAAATAACTCACTATACCCCTACATAATTAAATAGTGGCATGTCATTCAGATTTAATTTCCATGGTCGAGATAACCATTTTACCAGGTTTTTGTTTTCTAGGAGCATATGTTATTATATGAGATAGGTTGTTCTCTTGGTTGCTGCCAATATCTTTCTGAACCCTCTTCTTAGTTTTTGAAACTTTTGAACTCCCAAGTGTTTTAGAAGAATATATTATGACTGCTACCTTCTTCGTTTGCATATGTGATTTGGGGAAGATCCAGGCATAGATGCTTATCAGCTTCAAAATCTTGGTATCGGATCGTCTGAACACCATAAAGTTATAAAACTATAGAAAAGTGATAGTAGTAATAAGTTAGCCATAATAGAACTACAACAAAACACAATTATAAAAGGATGACAAAGGCTTTTTATCAGTTGTACCATGGGGCGGTGGAGTAAAAGCTAACAATTTATCGTAAAATTGTGTATGTAAAGGTTTGCATTATTTGAGCCGCAGACTTCTTATTCGATCTCTCTTTTGTACCAATCGTAAAGAGCCATAAAATTCTGAAAGTTCCCTACCTTGTCCTGTAATTTTTGAAAATTCTCTACGTAATAGGGTGTTCCAAATTGGTCATTATACTTTTAATCTATACCAATTTAGACAGTATAACTAATAAAAATGTAATGCACCATTACTCACCTTGATTCGCAAAATCGATTAATCTTGCGAACAGTGCTTTACGGGCTGATGGTTTAGTTGTTTTCTTCTGTGTGTCTTCTTTCTCGATTAGCTTTTTTTCAGTGGGTGTCTGAATACTGGTTTCAGTGATTGTAGCTTCAGAAGTAGCGGGAGTAAAGGTTTGTGGTTCAGGGGATTTTGGTGCAATTGATTGTTTTGGATCCATGATTTCCTTCTGTTCTTCTTTCTTCTGTTCTGTGGAAATTTGCTTTATATCTGTAATGGTTTACCATTCTAGTGAGGGTTGTCCAGGTTCAGATAGGATTTGTGGAGCTGATGTTTCTGTCGGGAGTGGTGGAGCAGTTACCATAGTATCAAACTGGTATGGGTGTAGGATTTGCAGAACTGGAGGTCTGTGGTGTGAGGTACTGTGGTGGCAAGGTGGTTTTCGCTAGTGTTATCAGCTTGAGAGGGCGTTGGGGATTGCTTATTTTAAACAAATCAGCAGTCTTAAGAGCATCTTATTTTTGTAAGGTAAGCAAGTCTGTAATGCTCCTTTATCAGCTTATCAGACTGAAAGTAAATGCATAAAAACAACATCAAATTAACAGTTGACAACGGTTTGTAGTATTCCATATTCTATGTTGTTTAGACGTCTATAACTCGCCCAATCTACTATAACTTATATATGATGCACTACTAAATAAAAATCAGTTTAGGATATTAGCTCACCTGGTTATTAAAACGTGAACTGGAAACTGAAAATAACTTCTCAATCTTCCTGTTGGAGCAACTTCTGGTTCTCTGCATTAAGAAACTAAGGAAGCCTGAGAACATTTCAATAAGAGATGTAAATAAACAGATGTGCAAGAAATTGCCAAAAAGGGCGCTTAGTTGCATACCCAAGTAAAGGTCCTTGTACTTATTGGATAGGCACATATATTCAAGTCCATTCTTTTTCAGAAGTATAAAGTTTACGTAGCCAAGAATTTAGACTCAAGTACTTGAAGTCAACTACACGATTGCGATCAGATTCATGCTCCGTCTGTTGTATCTCCAGATTAATCATGTGAAGTATGAAATACGCTGCTATAAAGTGATTTCTTTGCTAACGTGTGATATGATGTGGTTTTTGGCGGTCAGCCTAGAAGGGAACATGTTGTATCCCCCATGGACTTTAACTGCAACCGTGACTCTCCTGCTTTTCACAAAGTAGGCATTGCAGCCACAAAGTTGCTCAGCTTATTTCCAAACGCAAAGCACAACCCAAAGTTAGGCATTTTCAGCATTTCGTTCCTTCTCTCCACTGCCTCAGCGGCCTTCCACTTATAATCATTTATATATGAGCACTTCATATGACATGTGGGAGGGTCTTATATCTGCATATATATAAAGAACCCTCAATTTTTTTAACTAAAACACCAAAAATATACACCAGCTTATAGCTTATTTGACTTTGAGCTTAATAAGCTTATAGTCCTAAAACCATGTCATTTCTAAAGTAGACAATAGCTTATGTTTCATAAGCTCACTTTTTGTAGCTTATTTTAAAACTTTTTGACTTTAAGTTTATTAGGACCGATAGAATTAAATAAAGGAGCATTACTTAAAAATACACTACGTCGTCACTCTCAGGAAGAACATCGTCATATTGCCTTGTTATACTCTTGCTAGCACTCACGGCCTGTGTTTTATCAGCTCAGTTAAGTAAATTTTCCATATACATAAGATATAATCCTTTTTATAATACTTCGAAACATCCTCATGAATTAAAAACAAAAACGTGGCATAGTTAGCAATTCCTTTTACAATTTTCACTTAGACATTCCATCAAACATTTGGTGTACAACCAATTTCTTTAAAAAAAACAACAACAAATCACATAAAGCTTCAAACTTTTCAATATCTTTTATTAAGAATCATATGTGTGTGTAACCTCACACATACTCAATTTCAAAGACACCATTTCATCACAAAATTATGTAATATTTAATACACATAATTGGCCTAAAAGTTCTGTAAATATCAATACACTAACCGTTTGTGTAACTGCTGCCCTTTGTGTAAATGGGTAATCGATGTTGCCGATGCACTTAATCGGTGGATTGAATCTTCTAATCTTCTCCATCTTTGGGGATTTTCATGTGTGTTTTGTGTGTGATGAGGCGGTGGGTTTGTAAACAGGGTTTGGTTTTTGGATTACAGGTGGTGTTATGGAAGAATGGGAGAGATGAATCAGTGTACACATATGAGGGGAGGGAGAGAAGAAAGACACGTGCCCACTCCAAAACCCGAGACAATATTACTACGACCCAGAATAAAAAGGGTCGGGCGGGTTTTTTCAATAACTGCATTTAAGGCATGCATTGTGATTAAGATCCTGCTCTTTAGTATTAAAGGAGTAATACAAGCTTAAGTACAACCTTGAGTTATCACTGTCACGTTCAAATAAATCACATTATAGAATAATCCACATAGTTTCATTTAATAATAACAGAAAAGAAATGACTCACAAAAGTACTCCACTTGCAAAATAATTACTACTAATACTAGTAGATTAACTAAAAGACAAACAAAAAGTACAAAACAACTACTGTTTATCATCTTCTACATCATCGTCCTTTTTCTTCAAAAATAAAACCCAACAACGTGTTTCTCTCCAAAATAGGTGTAGCACAGTCATAAAACTTAAAAAAATCACATAAAAATACACTACGTCGCCCACAACTATGTGTGGCACGTGCCACATGTGGCTTACATGTAGCTCCGCCCCTTTATATATTTTTCATTGTTGTCCTTGCATTTGCCGTCTATCTGTGATGATTGTGATCCTCCAGGTAAAATATGTTCAGTAGCATAGATTAGATTTGCAATTAGTCCCTTGTCTCTAATCTTTACGATTGTTGGTGACATTAGTCCATGCGATTTTTACTGCTAATTTTTTTATTCTATAAAGAATTTATAAAATTTGTATGGAAACATTAGCTAGAAGGAGGTAACAAATTAGCTAGAAGGAATACAAAGGTTGTTTCTTTCATATTATGTAGTCAACCTCATTTTGGCTAACATCTCGTCAGTATAGTTTGGAAACTACAATATATGTTCTTATATTACACCCATAAGTTATGACACATTTTATACGATATGGGTATAACTGCAAACTACAATATCTAACTTTATATGATACTCTTCTATATTATAAGCATAAATATATTCCATCTTATTTCTCGCCCCCAAAGGATTGTGTCTAAATCAATCATCTTGTCCCTCTACTTTCCGTGACCCACCATTGTTGAAACCGAGACAAGTAATCAATAAAATACCTATCACAGCGTATACGCTCTGAAAGCTTTATCGCGGTCGCACTTAGATTTACTTATCTTTTTACTTGGTCAATGCACAACCTTAATGTCGCTAAAAAAAGTACTTATACTATAGTATATATATTGACTCATCAATCAGCGATTTAGGAATAATAAATAAATTGTGTATTCAATCCATTATCCATATCATTAATTTGTAATAAGGACTTTAACATCAAATCCGCTTTGTAGTCTTGTTGTTAGGATACTCGGCCTCTCACCGAGAGACCGGGTTCAAGTCCCTGGCAACGGAATTTTTTTTTCATTTTTTATTCCTCAAAAGTTTAATATTTTGTAACTCATGCACATTTGTGATGACATTGTTTTATTATAATTTATGCTTAACTTGTACGTTTTCATGTATTTATGAAGTATGCTTAGCCCAAGCTTAAGAAGTTAATAAGGAATACAATTTATGGTGTGGTGCGAGTTTTATTAATTTCAGTCTGATTGTCCACCTTAACAATCAACGTTAGTTCTGATTTGTCCACAACATCAAGTAAAGGTTCGCCAATCTAATGCAAGTTCATGTTCTTTAGATACACTTAATTATTACCAATTTTTATCTACCAATTGCCATCTACTACTTTGAGCTTGTTGGCCAATCATTCTCATCCCCGAACCCTTTCGCTTCCCACTCCCTAACCCATCATCCAAGTCATCACTCATCCCACCTGGTGAACCCACAGACCACCATACCCATCAAACACACCACAATAATGCTTATCCATTGAACCACACCGCTCTAACACCCTCCTTCCTTTCATATCCACCCTCTGCAGCCTTACGCCAGTGCTTCGTTTGGACTCTCGGCCTGTTCATCTCGATTTCAAGTGCTTTCTTTGCTACTTCAACTTATTTTAACTTTTCCTTCATGTGAATCCCTTCAAGTTTACTCTTTTCGTACTCTTCTTCAATAAAGGTCAACTTTAAGTTCATTTGTTTCTTCTTTCGCTTTAGCACAAGATATCACGTCATTTGCTTCACTTAATTGGAGTTTTAGACCCTTGTTTTCTTGACTAAATGCTTTTAATTCTTTTTCTTTTTCTTCAATCTGTGTTTTCAATAAACTTATCTCTTCGTTTTTCACAACAATCGCCTCATCAAACTTAGTCTTTTCTGGTAAAACTTTCACTTGCTTCTTTTCAGCCTCTTCTTGATCACAAGATTGAGCAGCCTCTGCTTTAGGCTCCAGGCTAGCGATTTCAACTGGGACTTCGAAAACATCGGTTTCTTTTTGGGTCTCACTTTCTTTACTGACCTCTTTGTTGGAGTCCTGTTTTTCACTAGGCGGAGATCGTGTATCTTGGACCGTTACAGGCTCAGAAACAACTGGTTTTGCAGTCCGTTTCTCAAGCTCCTTTTGCGCTTCATTCTTTGAAGCCTCAGCTAAGACAACTGATCTTTAGGAATCTTTAACTCACCTTGAGCATGTTCAAGTTGAGTTTCCATCCCTGCTATACGAGTTCCTAGCTTCTTCTGGTTCAAAGGCTCAGAACGAACACTTCTTGGTGACCTGCGATCGCCTAGCTTTGGGCTGCGGTTAGTGAATGGATAGTTGTGAATTGGGTCAGAATACTACCACAGGGTATACGCTTGAGCTTTATGGGGACGCCATGCAAATCTTTTTACTTGGCAATGCAACCTTTAATTTATAAACATCAATCCGTTGTAGTCTAGTTGGTTAGGATACTCGGCTCTCACCCGAGAGACCCGGGTTCAAGTCCCGGCAACGGAATATTTTTTTCATTTTTCTTCTCACAAGTCAAATTTCTGCGTGTTCAAAAAAATAGTTTAATTTCTGTAATACCCGAAAGCTTCATGTTTGACAATTTGCTTATTAAAACCTTAAGAAGGAATTCGATAGAAGATTCCTTCGGAATAACAAAATTTTAAACTCAGATTTTACTTACGGATTGTTTAGGCAGTGAAAATGTAAATGACGATGAACGAATACAATATATTTTCTTTATTCCCTTATAGATGTAGCAAAACAAGACAAGACGATACAAACATTATTGATGCGAAGATTGTAATTAGCTTAATAGATAACCATTCTAAAACACACATGTGTTTAGAAATTCGACTGAATTTCATCAATCACTTTTTTGTCAACTTGAAAGGCCTTTGCAAGAATATCATCAGAGATATCAGGGTTTGATCCAAAAACGGCATTTGCAATGGTAATGACACCTGGATTTTGACTGCTTAAACCTGCAATAGCAACTGCAAAACCATTTCCAACATTTTGTTGAAAGTGAATTAGACCTTCTGGAAACACGAAAACATCACCCTTCTCAAGACGTTTTGTGAATAGCTTGTTGTCAGTGTTAGATGTGACAAAACCGACTAGAAGGCTGCCTTCAATTACAACTAAGATTTCAGTCGCTCGAGGGTGAGTGTGAGGAGCGTTTTGACCCCATGGAGCATAGTCGATACGTACCATGGAAATACCAAAAGTGTTGAGTCCTGGCAACTGATTTACATTTACAGCCGTCACATTAGACCCAACCGCATTTGTTGTATTTCCCATCTTATCTAACCCTTTGAAAAGAAAATCTTCTGCTTTCACCATCTTTGGATCTTTGCAAACGAAACCATTCACTAGTACTGCATGTCACAACACAAATAGAAGTTCCATAAGCACGTATAGAAATAGTAAATTAGAATATGATGATGAACGTTATTGAAAATTAATTTTTTACCTTTGCTACTATTATCAGCCACACAAAAGTCCTGAAGAGAACCAGGGTCCGAAGCCAAAGCAACAAGCGAACATGTTGCCAGCAAGAGACCAACTAAAAGGGAACGGGACGTCATTTGTGAGGGGTAAAAAAACTTGTTCTAGATCAATGCTTGATAGCTCAAGTGATTTGTGAGATTATATGTAACTTAGTAATCCTTTTATAGTAAAAGGAATTTGAACATAAAAGCTATCTCCTCCAATTGAAAAAATCCAGCAGAACGAGTAAACGATGACAAGGTCATCAAATACATCTTTAAAAAAAATACATGCACACTTTGTTCAATTCAAATTTTATTTAGGTTTATCATTTTTATTAATTTTATAGAACGTTACTGCTACAATAAAAAATTTATTAGTCCACATTATTCTACAAAGTTTTTGAAAGATGAGTGATTATCATTATTTTAAGTTGCCGGAAAATATAAAGATGTCGCTTGGGATGGTTACATTTATAAACTCTTAAACAATTAAAAGAATTGCTTTTATAATTGTAGAAAGTAATTTAAAAAATTATAAGCTAGTAATTTGTTTATATTCGAAAATGAACAGGTAGAAATTTTATATAAAATTAATTGAGACTAAAATGTAAACAATTTTCACAATTTTTTGAACCCTTAATTATAATTACTCCATATAAGACTAAGGGCATGTTTGGCGCTATCATATCATGAGCTTATTTTTTTTAGAAAAATAAGCTACCATTAAAAATAAGTCTCGTTTGGCTGACACAGCTTGAAGGAGCATGTAAATAAAAATAAGCTACTAAATGAAATGCTAGTTAAACTAGCATGTAAAAATAAGCTCCATCAACATGCTCTAGCATCCAGCTCCAGCAACCCACTCCAGCAATCCGCTTCAGCTCCTACTAGTGCCAAACATACCCATAATAATGTGCAAATCAAAACATCATGTGTGCAAATCACCTCCCTTTCAATTAAGATTCGCCCCTGAGTTCAATAACGAATTTTGCGAGAATTCATCCTCTGATGAGGAATCAATGAAGGACGGAGAGTTTAACTCACAAAAAGTAGATGATATTGATCATATATCATAATCTAGTTGTATGAAAGAAGGAAACGAGCAGCAAGCACCCAAAACAGGTACGGAATCTGAAGATCCGTTTGGAATTCACTCAATTCTCAAGCGAAATAATCAAAAGGAGAAATCAAAAGATGCCGGAAAGTCCGATCCATCCTTTCCTCCTGGATTCACTCTGAAAGGTGTTAATGAAACTATAGCAGAAGAGGAGAATGTAAGTGTCAACAAGTCCAATTCTAATCATCATTGTAATAAGAAGACAGGCTCAAATAGGAAGTGTGGATCTAATAGATCATTTAAACTAAAAGCTGGTGGTTCAATTCTAGATGTTATGGAGGATCTAATTGAAATAGGTCATGCTATGGGGTACAATATGGAAGGATGTTCTAAAAATATAGAAGCTATTGTTGATCTTCAAGGAGTGACATCGGGTTTACGATGAATGTTATGTCCTTGAATATTCAAGGTCTTGGACATACGTCCAAGAAAGACTGGATTCGGGAGTTAAATTTGAAATATAAAGTGAATTTTGCTACTATTCAAGAAACTAAGTCAGAAAAAATTGATCTTTTTGCCATCAAATCGTTATGGGGCAATTTTAATTTCGACTTTGTCTATAGCCCTTCTGTTGGGTTATCTGGTGGGATCCTTTGTGTCTGGAATCCAAATGTTTTCGCTAAAGAAAGTGTTACTGTATCTGATTCCTTTGTAGCTGTCCGTGGTACGTGGATTTCTTCTTCCTTGAAGCTAATGTTTGTTTCAGTTTATGCGCCTCAAGATATCTCCGAAAGAAAATCTTTGTGGGATTACATTAAGCATATGATTAATTTGTGGGATGGAGAATGTATCATTCTTGGAGATTTCAATGAAGTTAGATCGGAGAACGAGAGATTTGGTACTATTTTCAACGATATTGGTGCTAAAGCCTTTAATCACTTTATTTCATCATCATGCCTTATTGATCTTCCTCTTGAAGGGTATTCCTTTACATGGGCTCTAAAATCTGGTTCAAAAATGAGTAAATTGGATAGATTCTTAATTTCTGAAGGCTTGATCTCAATTTTCCCTTCGCTTGCTGCTATATGTCTTGATAGGCGTCTCTCTGATCATAGACCCATTCTCTTTTTTAGCAAAACTTGGCATTAAGTTCACTTTTAAAATACCACATAACTATTGTATACATTATTTAGAATTTTATTTTCTATGTCACGATGGTTTTAGTTTCCTATGTGTTCGTCATGATACTTGGCTGATAAATTAGGTTAGCATCATTGATTGCGTTTCACTCATAATTTTTGGTGTTCAAAATGTTGCCAAGTAAATAGAAACCAAAAACCTTTAAGAATTTATTATAAAATATTGTTTTGCAAGTATTGGTTGATCTCATACTATGATACATTTTACGGATTAGAAGTATTTGAGTGAAAAAAAGGTAATATTATCAGACTAGCATACTAGTTAATATGATGTTTAAGTGTTGAATTTCATAATACTATAGATATTGAACTTGATGTTGTTGCTATGGTCTTGTCAAACAAAATTTTGAATTGTTTGACTAAAGCCTTGGTTTGCACTCTTGACATGTTATCTAAGCTTCAAGATTTTGTGGGTTTGACACTTAATCTTTGTTAGTATAATAATTAGTTGCCTATATCAAAAATTAAATAGTATAAATTCTGATTTTATATGCCAAGAAACCTTAATATTCGATCATGTAAAATATGATTTGGTGGCTTTGACACAACTACAAAGAGTTACGTCTATGCTACATGATTTACAAGGCCTCTCCCTGATGCATAGCTTGGAAACATCTAAAGCACACAAAGATACAAAAGAAACTTTTTATATGAAAATTGTATGCTCATGTGTTTTGGACTATTATTTTCATGTGGCTAAATAAAATAACGGACTTTTCATAAAGTAACATTTAAGCCGTTCTCTAACAGATAACACTACACCTAATATGAGAATCATCTTTTGTGTAAATGTCAATGAAATATATTACTCTCGATTCTCCCTACTTTCTTCTTTCATTCATCGGTTATATGTGTTGCTATTAGGCCGTTGTTTCATAACACTTTCCAAGTAGTTACATGAAAAGATTTATAAATCTTGAAATAGTTTAACATGACATTAAAGCAAAAAGGTTCATGACAATGAACTTTTTCATTACCATAACATTTATACCAAGGTTTACAAGATCCAGATTTGAATATCGTTTTTGTTTTTATAAGATTGAGAACATAAAATCGAATCAGGGTCTTAAAATTCTACTATAATGTTATTTTCTTAATTGTCTGCTTTGAGAAACATAATCCACAACTTTTGAGATTTTTACTTTGTGGCTCGAGAAAGTAAGATCGGATCAGATTAGATCTTAAGATTCTATAGTTAAAATCAGGATCCTATAATTAAGATCAAGATCCTATAATTAAGATCAGGATCCTTTAAGATCTTAAGCTTGCAAAGATCCTATGTAAAATCAAGATCATTTTTGTTTTACTGTATCTTAAAATGTAAGATCATAAGATCAAAATCAAGATCTTAACAACCATGATTTATACCACACCACATACCTAAGGTATCTTACATTTATAGAGCTTTAAACATTTTTATATAGTGAAAATAAGTTTATATAATGAAAAGCTATATAGACTAGTTGAAAACATGAAATATTTATAGAGCCTTAAACATTTTTATTAGTTGAAAACTTGAAATATTTAATTGAATTCAAGTCCATGTAAGAATTGGGCTGAAATTTTCAACCCAAAAAACCTCAAGAAGCCCAGCCCAACCCAGAAATGTTAATATTTGTATCTTAAATGTTGAATAAAATTTAGCCTTTGATGTTGCTAAGTTGCACTCGATGAAATAGTTTGCACTTCGATATTTACAAATCTTTTATTTTTTGCGCCATACACATACGGACTATATCCGTGCAAGGCTTTCAGTAAAGATGTACACTTCGTCGTAGAGGTGCACAAAAAAACCGGGTTTAAAAACTGATTCCGGTTTGAAACTGTAAAACCGAACCGGTCAACCCCGGTTTTGACCAAACCGGTTTCGGTTCTTGGCCAAACCGGCGGTTTGGAACTGGTTTGGTTTTTCATGGTTTCAACCGGTTTATCAAACTGGTTTCCAAAAACCGGTTTCAACCCGAACCGACCGGGAGCCTATACAAAATTTTCAAATTTCGAATATTAAGCTTTTAAAACGTGGGGGGGCCCATGAAGAAGTGTTTTTCTGACTTCTTGAGTGTAGTGTTTGTTATTTAGCACTTTTAATGATTATAAATTGATGTGTTATGTTAGTGTTCAAATCACAACTTACAATACAATCCTAAGCAACAAAAAAAACTATCCAAAGCAAAATCGAATTTCTTTCAATGGCAAGTGAATCCGCATCCTCCTCAACTGCCACCGGTGTTGGTTCAACAAGTGCACTGACAATTCATGAAATCATATCAACCAATTGATACACCCAAATTTAAAAAGACTTCAACCTTTGCATAATGACCGACAACTCGCAAAAAGCTCAATGCAACCATTGCTTTCATTTTTTATCGCAGGGTTTCAACATGACGTTGAGGAATCATATAACTCATCCGCATTGTGAAGTAATAAATGCATAGAAGAACCAGAATCTGGAAGCGGGGCAAACGTCTATGGCTCGAGATGGGAGTGTTTTCAGATACGATCTGGATTATCTTCGTGAATAATTCGCGGGTTTGGTGATTCAACAAGCGTTATCATTCAACCACTTTGACCACGAGCAAACAACGAGGGTGTTCCAGAACACCATGCAACCAAGATACACTCATGTAAGTCGCTCTACTCTCAAACGTGATGTAATGAAATTATGGTTAGCGGCTAAACAAGTAATAATTGATAGTTTTGGTAACATAAATGCTTGTGTCAACCTAATAACGGATGTATGGTCCGCTCCTCATGGAGTGCCCGGTTCTTACATGTGTGTTACCGCACATTGGATTGAACCCGGTACTTGGCAAATAATAAAGCGGGTCATTTTATTCGAAGAGTTTCGGTCTCCTCACACGGGTGGAGCATTGTTTAAAATGTTGATAAAAGTCCTTACCACTTTTAACTTGGAAGATGAAGTTATGTCAGTTACATTGGATAATGCTAGCAACAACACATCTGCCATGGATAAACTAAAATTAAATTACGAGCCACCAATGGGGGGTAGGTTTTATCATAGTCGTTGTGTTGCATATATCATTAACTTGGTTGTGCAAGCTGGTTTAGAGGTCCCCGTAATTGATGCAATAAGAGAGACTTTTAAGACAATGTTAAAGATATTTTCAAATCAAGTGCAAGAACCCGACAACGCTATGTTAAAATCTATAAAGATGAAGAGAAACCTTGTTTACGACGAAATTGGGACGTTCCATCATGATGGAACTCCACTTATCATATGTTCCTAAGTGGTTTGAAACAACAAACTACTTTGGGGTATTTTCATGACCTTTTAACCAATAAGAATAGGTGTAATTATTTTTCGGCTGAAAATTAGGTTATTATTCAATCTTTAACCCAATTACTTGAAGTGTTTAACAATGCTACGGAAATTTTATCAGGGGTTTACTACCCAACATCTCCATTGGTACTTCAACAGATTTTCTTTATAAGTATAGTATTAAGCGAATACGAACTTGAGGGGGGTATATTGTCAAGTATGATTAAACCAATAAAGAAAAAACTTAAGAAGTATTTTCAACACATGCCACCGATAATTACTTATGCAGCCGCTTTAAATTCATGTTTTAATGTAAACGGGGTAGACTTCTTTATCGAGTCGATAAGTACGGATTTGAAGTTTTTTGACGATGGTTTTGCAACTAAGTCAAAAAGTTCTTTTAAAGAATCTTTGAAAGGTTTGTATAATCTTTATTACACAAAATATTGTAACCCAACTCGATCATCTCAAACAAGTGGTGGGGCTACTTCATCGAAGACGAGTGGCAGAAATAATTATAGCCGTTTGCTAAACAGTTTAAAAGCACATACAAAAAAAGGAAAGGATTCATCCTACAATGTCTAGCGAATATGAGCGATATGTCGATTCGGATTTTGTCACACATCTTCATCCCAAAGAGTTTGCAAGTTTTGATGTCTTAGGTTTTTGGAAAGAAAAGGAAATAATATTTCCCGTTCTATCCCGCATGGCCATGGATATAATAAGTGTGCAAGCTTCTTTGGGAGCTTCTGAATCCGCATTTTCAACAAGTGAGAGGGTGTTGTCAATCCGTAGAACAAGACTCACTCCAGCTTCTTTAGAGATGTGCATGTGTTTGAAGGATCACTTGGACGCTCAAGAGCGTAAACAAGACAAATGCCCTCTTGAAATACCCTTAGACTTTGAAGAAGATGTCTTAGATGACGAGGTGCAACGAAATGAAGCCATTCCACTATCCGATGAAGAAATTACACTAGATGCTAGCAGCGAAGGCACTCTGTCTCCGGGAGGACCATGGTATGATTATATGATGATCAGCGAAGAAGCCGAAGATGATTACTAATTTTCAATTAGTAAGTTGTATTTTTAATTCGCTTGCATTATATTGTTGATGTTGTATTTTAAATATCCTTGCATTTTATTGTATTTTGCTTTCCAATGTATTTCGTTTCTGATGTATTAGGGTTTCTATTAAATAAAAGTTGAAGTTTATAGCGTACAAAATTACGAAAAACGAAAAAAACAAACCGGTCAAAACCGGTTTGGGTGGTTAACCGGTCATTAACCGGTTCTAGACTAGTGTTACCGGTTCGACTACAAACCGCACACAAATCGGTTTCAAACCAGTTTCGACTGGTTCATTGACCGAAACTGGTTCCTGTTGACCGAACCAAAACCGAAACTGGTTAACCGGTTTGTGCACGTCTACTTCGTCGTATCCCTTCTTGCAAAAACAGAAAACGAATATGAAATAAGATCGAAAAGAAATTTTTCATATGTAAAATTGAACTACTAGTAACTGAGCCTTACCCAGCCTTCCCACAATAAGTGGGAGTGTAATTGTAAATATACATATTATGGTAAGAGGACCGGCCATATAAAATTTTAGAATATCGGACTAGTAATAATAATACGATGGTACCTAACAAAAAAGTTGGCAAAATGTTAAGTAACTTGAATCGCATCATCTGAATGTGGGATCATCGATAAGCCCCACTCAAACGCATTTTTATGCATCATACAATAGAGACTTGGTTTAAGATATATTTTTTCCATTTTTAAAAACATTACATCGAAGTTAAATACCTTAGGGTGCCACTAGAGAGCAGTCCCCTGATATCTTCGTGATTGAACTGTAGATACATAAACCTGACGAAAGCAATGCCAATAGTATCCAAATAGGAACATTAATATGATAAAGCTATGCACCTTGTTATCTTTGTCGGTGCTAGTCATCATAATCTTGAAGAAACTCGACAAGTGCATGTTTTCTTAAAACGTCTGTGGTGATATTCCATACTGTTACATAGGGTAAACAAATATGTTGAATATGCAATATTTATATTTGGAGTAACCGGAGGAAACTATGGCACTTGAGCGGTGTATCAACAAGTTATACCACTCGAGATAGTAAATTACTTTATGGTGGTGCATCACAAGGCGATCTGTACTCAATTTTGCAAGCAAATCAGCAGAAAATCTATATCAAACAAAAACTCTAACTTCAATCTAATATATATAGCAAAGTCTACTCAAACAAGCGCAGTCAAGATAGCTAGGAATAGGGGTGCTCACGGTCCAAAAATTGGACTGGACCGACGAAAACCGGACCGGACCAAAACTGAGTTTGACCAAATCACCGGACCGAAGACCAGACCGAAATGGTCCGGTCCGGTTCGGTCTTCGGTCCGGTCCAGTCCAACGAGACAGATTGCCGATTTTTTCATAAGACTGAACCGGACCAGGCTGGATCGACCGGACCAAAGACCGAGAATAAGGAAAAGGATGAACTGAGGACCGGACCGAATTAGGTTCGGTCCGGTCCGCGGTCCGCTCACCCTTAGCTAGGAATGATATAGTTAGTTTGAAAAGTGGTCTTGTACTTGTTGTGGATATCGCATATGCGCACCGTCTAATAAACAAATAAAAAAAAAATAACGCTTGCGGAAAGTAAATAGATATGTGATATAACATGGTATGTACGAATAGGAAAGTCATAGCAGTCCACGAGGTCAAACCAGAGAGATTTATTATTGAATACACACACAAGAGATACAGTTTATGATTCCAATAAGAGGGGTATATATAAATATGAAACCCTAATCCTAACTCGCTCTCCAAGATTGCATCTTAAAGCCCGAACTAACTACATATGGGTCAAGCCCATGTTCCAGACGTTTCAGCCCAGCGGGGAAGGAGCCTTTGGCCGCCTGTTAGAGCCTCCGCTCGAAGCATAGCTTTCAGAGCTTATATCTCGGAGCCTTCATCAAGATTTTTCTACTTAAGAGTATTATCTCAACTAGATTCTGCGTAAGTAGAGTCCTACCTCCTTTACGCTTTGCTAGATGAACATCAAAGCCTCTGTTCGAAGCCTAGATTAGTCTTTATAACTCAACAGTACTATCAAATCCCTTCACACATCATCAATTAGCAAATGAGCGTATGTAGGTTCGGTTGTATGAGTGAATATAATGTCGGGTCATCCTCTTAACCAAAATTGGCCAGCCCTTTAGATAAATGATTCTAAATGTAAGTACAATTCTTAAAAAAAAATATGAACTATAATATTACTAATTGACACAAAAATAATATTACCCAAGATTTCATTCAGCCTGAATGCATGAATTGGACCCATTAAACTGGAATATCTTGTTTGCACACTTCCTATCATTATATATGTCTTTGATATGAATATATGATGCACAACTTCAAGTGCCTTAGCCTTTTTCTTGAATGCAAATTGCCTCTTTTACATGAAAAACGTGTTTCCCTTGGCAAATGAACATGCAGATCTTATGCTCTTCAGCTTCAACATTAGTAAAACCAGATGCAACACCGCTTGCTTGAGGTATAATGCATGGTTTAAAGTATGAAATAAACCTGTCTGTTTCATGTGTGACAACTTCATCCTGTATTAAATTATTTAATGTATGCAACGTCTACGTGTCAGCTATCGTCTATGATAAGATGAAGTTATTAGTGTACAACTCGCCTGACTTGTATCTTTACCAATCCAATAATGGATGTCATGACGTAAGGCACCACTCTTCAAAACATTAGTCTGTAACAGAAACGTCAAATATGCCAACATTAGTTGATAAGACAGATTAAAAAAAATCAAAAGATTAACCAAGGTTAAGTATATGGTATAAAAACCTATACCTTAATGGTTCAGACATTGCATGGTCTTTATATCACAAAATTTTCAGCAACAACATAATCATTGTTTGCATGATTTATTTCAACTACTATTATATAAACATGCAACATTATTGCATCTCGTTGTTTTCTATACTCTATACTCTCGATATCCTTTTACTCTATATTTCTTTCATTATTCCAATACACTTTTCCTGATGGGGTTTGAAATTTAAATTTTTTTAATTCAAAGTAGGCAAGATGCTCGCCTTTTTAAACAAAGAGATAGCAAGGTGGTTTTCTAGAATCATGATATCCTGATACCTACCTGAATATATGTGATTCTATGGTAGTCAACTATGCTTATTAATATATTATTGCTACTATGTGAAAACATATAAGACGAGAGCACTCCTTTAGACCACATTGTGCTCACTTGGATTAGGGGCTCCAAGAGATTTGAAATATATGGAAATATTGGCAACATATATAAGTACCAGATTATGGATATAGTTTTGTCAAATGGTTACTTTTACTACTCAGTGCACTCCTAAGATGTTAAAGTAAATATGGCAATAAGTTACCATATTATTGTTGACATACAACTGTAAAAAATTATCAGCACAAATGGTATTTTATGTGGAGCCTGTCGTGCTTCTTGCAATGATGGCCTTTTGAATCGTGAATACGTATGCTTCCCTGTTTCTGGCCTCATTAGATAAGGGTAGTCTGATGCTATGTAGGTTATGTCCTTGTTGCAAATATCTTTTTGTTTATGTAGTAAATATTGGTGGTAAAACTTGAGACCGATTCCCTTTTATTTGTGCTTTTGTGTCGGGGAAGTGGCCCCCACCGTCCGCATGGTCCTCAACATTTCCTTCTTTTGTTACAATCATAGGGTAACTCACCAGATGGGCTCCTTCCATGTCTATGACCTCATCACCTGAATAATCTGCCACATCTGCTCCTCGAGTAGACGCATCATCACTACACGTACATTCCAAACTCTCAGAATCTTGAAAAATTTGTTCAGCTCGCCCGGTATGCTCATACCACAATGACATACGGTCTGACCCGTATTGATCCAACCTATTTTGACCGTTCCCAAATCTGCCCGTTTTGCTCCATTACTAAGGAGCATACCTGAGTTTGACGTCCCATGAACCCATGCACAACAGCTCTAATCTGGAAGCAAGGCTTAGAGGCAATCAAATCAGCAACAGTAGATATGTTTGAAATGTCAGACATATCTCCTTCGCCTGCCTCTCAACATTGACTGAAAGCTATATTTGACGTTTTGCATAAATTTCTCAGCAAGTTCACCCGGTTCAGCAACCACAAAAATATCATTTTGCCAACTGGAACATTAAAGATACGACATCTTAGATGAAGAAGTGACAGAGCACGCCTCCTTCTTGGAAATGATGGACAGAACCAAGACTAAAATGGGAAATTTCCATCAATGGTAAAATAGCAGAGGCTGCAAGTTCATCTCATTTACTTAAATGATGCAAATGGGTTTGCTAACGTGTGTTTTCAATGTATACGGCTTCCTAATCATTAAATAAATAGTTACACAAATGTAAGATAATTGGAGGTTATTAGTGTATAACTCACCTGACTTGTATCTTTACCAATCCAATAATGGATGTCATGACGTAAGGCACCACTCCTAGAAGTCATCTGTGAGATATCATGGTCTGTATAAACAAGTAAATCACCATACAAATCATCCACTTTAACCATTTTCAACTGAATATAACAATAATGATCCAATTATTCACAAAATAACTGACAACGAAAGGCGAACAAAATGAATCGACGGGAAAAAAGCTCAGCATGTTGTAATCACAAAAGTGATTAAAAAAAGTCAGAGATGGAAATATGTGGAGAAGATGCCCTACCTTGAATAATTGGCGGTTTGTGACGATCTGATAGTGGTCAAGCGTGTCAACAAACGAACCCGCCCGTCACCTTCTTCTCGATCCACCAAGTCAATACTGTACAATGACAGAAACAGAACATAATATTAGATAAAAATATAAAATATTTGTGCAAATGAGACGTAGAAGGTGTGAACTTGCCTATCCAGAAAGCTTCTGGATGCATTACCGTCCCAGATACGAATGCCCTTATCTTGTAAAACCTGATGATTCAGTACATGAAGAACTCGGTCAAACATACATACACAACTTACTACTGTACATAGGGTGACGGGATTTCACATTTTCACCATCTCATATTTTGGCTGGAGAATTGTCCACTTTGGTTCATAGATAGAACAGGTTATGCATGTTTGCTGGCATCCTAATGCATGCACAAACAGCTGGTGCATTTGTTTTCATATTATGACAGACCAATTGATTTAAAACGACAGTAAGATGCCAGGTATTACTTAAGGAACCATTGAAGTCAGGTACATGCCGTTCTTTCTTGTAACTATATTGATCCATACCATGTCCGTCATAATAATAATTTTCCTAACTCAATTCCCGTTCTTGGTTTTTTCCTTGATCACACTCCATCATGTATTCTCAATATATATATTAGATAATAAAAAAAATCATAATAGCAGATTATATAATCAAATAAAAAGTGCATCAACATATATATTTAATAATTAGGATTACCTGGGCATCCCATATTTCCCATGGTTACATTTGTGACTAATGTAGTAGCATTAGTTATGATGCAAATAACACCTAATATTAGTATCTATGCTATCATATTCTCGTGGCAAACTATATATTCCAACTTAAACCATAATCGCTGGGTATATTTATGATGCAAGGAGAGTAACAGAGGACCTTAATGTTTGTTCTAATAAGTTGAGTTGATTCCCTAAGTTGGGATTACAATATTTTTTGCACACACATTTTTATCAAACAATGGCACATCAGTTGTTGAGATAAAAAGAGACCTGTGAACTATGCGATCGACTGCCCTTGCAATTGCCCCCGCAGGAGCATTCCCACCCATGTCAGGAAGACCCTATATTGCCACAATTAGAAAGATTTTCAATCACAAAGTTAATCATAATATAATATCCATTGACAGCTAGATAAACAACATGCCTGAGGAAAAAGATTCAAGGGATTTGCATTTGGTCCACTTGGAGGAGCTGTCGCTGGTTGTGTAGCATGGATAAAGGGACAGATGCAGGCCTGAATAGCAAATTAAAAAAAAACACATATTCATTAGGGTTTACAGTTTTAGTTATAGAGGGTGATGTACCTCTATTTAGGGTTTTGAGTTACAGGGAAGAGTCACGTATCTTTAATGATGTATTTTGAAGTATATATCTTATATATTTTTGAAAATGAAAAGACACCAACATGGATGGGCTTATTATTAGAAGTTATTATTATTGTTTTTCTTATTAAAACAAAAAAAGTGGCTTGGCTCAGTTGATAAACCTTGTTGCATCTTTACCGTAGGTCATGAGTTCAAACCTTGCATGGTATATATTTTTACAAAAAATTCTAAAATCCGAAAATTCGTTCAAAATTTTTAAAAAAAATACCTTATGTTCCATGTCATCGTTTATGAGTGACATGTCATCATTGAGGTGGCGTTGAGTCACTAAATCATATTAATCCAGTCATAGTTAGCCCCATATATAAGTTATAGATGAAAATTCATTCAAAATTTTTTTTTAAAAATACCTTATGTTCCATGTCATCGTTTATGAGTGACATGTCATCATTGAGGTGGCGTTGAGTCACTAAATCATATTAAT